>JABFPJ010001728.1:0-23477 GCA_022817425.1 Gryon sp. ZL-2020 | reverse complement strand
GTAAAAAAAAAGAAACTTGTTTTTTGTTTGTAAATTATGTAATTTTATTATAAATATTGTCAATATTATATATTATATATTTAGTATAAAATTAATGCAAATTATATTGGTTTCACTTTAAAAGCAAAAATTAAAAGATCGAAATTTATATTGTTTAAATGTAATTTATAACAATATTGTTATTTGTATAATTGTATAAAAATAAATATTAAAAAAAAAGTAGAGCAAAACTATAAATTTAAATCCTAACATATAAACGATAATTAACCAATAAATATAATTGAATTAATATTATAAGCCTATGTAGAAGGAGACAAATAACAATGTTTTCGGTTTAGTTTCTTTATTTTTTTGTATTTTTAATTAATTCATTCATCAGCTAGATATCTTTTTACGGGTAAACATCATTCAAAGGCTTAACGATTTAAGCTTTCTTTTTCCTTGTGTATATTCTTTATTTGATTTTAATATACAGGGTGTACCATAAATATATGACATGAATATGACCATCAGACTCCTAGTCAAAAGTTCTGCAAAATTAGACATTGCCACAGATTCAGCCATGGTTTCCACGGCGTTCCCAAACTTTGGCAAATGCTATGGTCATACGCCATGATACGAGCCATGGTATGGCAAGGAATGTGGCTCTTGGCATAATATTTGCCACAGTATGGGCAATACTGTGGCGACCATGGCTAAACCTGTGGCAATGACCATTTTTGAAGAACTTTTGACAAGAAGTCTAATGGTCATATTCGTGTCATCATCATTCACAATATAATCGATACAAATAAAACTATATTTTATAACTGTAAATTTTAATGCAAAACATTTTTAATTTAAAAAATATCTGTCAAACATAACTGAAATTTGTCATTTAATTGCTTCGAGGGTAAAATACAATGTGTTATTAAGAAAACAGTAGGTACTGAGTTCGAAACTCATTCTCTTATAATATTAAGATTATTTTACTTAGTCAAAAAGTAAAATTTGCTAAATGCATTACCTTGCAATTTTTAATTACTTATTTTAATTAGTTATCCTTTCATGAGAAAACCGGTAAATTTCATGTTCTTTTGATTTGTCATATCTTGACGTAATTTCTATCGATTTTTGATTTTCATAGTGCTATTGTTATCTCCGATACAGTCACATTCTACAAAAAATTTTGAGTTTTAAATCAAGAAAAGATCTGATGAAATGAAATGAGGATTATCCGGTAAAAGAATATAATAATAGTGTC
Source organism: Gryon sp. ZL-2020 (assembly GCA_022817425.1). Lineage (NCBI taxonomy): Eukaryota > Metazoa > Arthropoda > Insecta > Hymenoptera > Scelionidae > Gryon > Gryon sp. ZL-2020. The sequence goes on along the minus strand of JABFPJ010001728.1, from coordinate 22,234 downwards.
TCGCTTTGCACTTGCCTTGAGACACTACCGCGTCTCTTGATAATGGTAGTAACTCGCTCTGTACTTGGCGCGAGACACTACCGTATCTCTTGATTAACTTTATGATTACAAATATTATTTGAACTAACTTTATGCGCATTGTATTATTATTACACATGTTACATCATAATTTATACATAAATTGTACTTATAATATGATTAAATTATATAACCTGTTATTCAGTAACTGTTTATATTTACAATTTTTCAACTTAATTTTAACATACGATTAATTTGTTCAATAACCGTTTACAATCATTTAAAATATTTTATTTCATTTGCCTATTTTTAATTAATGTTTGCATCTTAATCAACATGAAATTTGTTTATTCCAATTGGTTAATTAATATGACATTTAAGAAATTTTTGTTTGATTTCGCTTTTACATAAATTATTATTCCTTAACACAAAACACCATAATAGTAATGCATACACGTAAATGCATAAAAATCTCCTTGTTAGTCTCCTAACATTTGCAAACATTCAGTCTACGCAGCTCAGCCTTGACAATTTGTCTATGCGTTAATATAAACTGCGATTGTCTCAGTTATATATTGTACGCTATTCGCTTCGCTAATGAACCAAACACAAGTGCTCGGATGAAAGACTCTTTCCGTTTAACACAAGTGATAATCAACTGCTGTTCCGGTGAAACTTCGATTATTTTTTTGACTAATTATACCCTCAGTGAAATTCCAGATCGTCTTTCTACTTAATTAGAAACGCTACATTTTTCTTTCCTATTTTTTCCTCATTTCCATCGCAATTTGCAATAACGACAGATAAAACATTACATCCTTTCACTAGTCATAGCTCATCATTTTTCTACAATTTTATTCTATTTTGTGTACATATTTTATTTAAAAATACTTATCAATGGTATGCAATGTTGTTGAACGCACGAAACTCTTTCGATATTCCTTTCCATTTGAAGATACATGTACAAGAATTCTGTATCTGACTACAAATAAACAAAAATAAGTTTTATTGAACTTTAGCAAATAATTGATTACTAAACGAAGATAATATATTATTTATTGAACTCTACTAATTATCCATCGATAATGTCTCTTTACTTCTAATACTTTCTTCTGTGTACTTATTCTTAAATAGGCATTAATGTCACTGAATAAATTAATTAAAAATTGTTCGTCACATAATAAGAAACCGAACAACTAATTTTAGAATGGATTTATATAAAAAAATACATCAATAATGAATTACTATACGAAGAAGACATATTGGCTAACTAGGATGATGAAAGTAATGAAACAACTGTGACTCGGTAATGAAAAATCTTTTGTGCATAATTTTTGTTTACATACATCAATTTAAAAAGTAGATATTTAAACGCGCTTTACACCTAAACACCATGCGGAGGTAGTTGAATAAGCATAATAAATGACGAAATCAATCAACTACGGAAACTTGAAGCGATATGTCTTCCGACTGGTCATTAATATGACTTACATTAATCAGCGATCATAATTGCGTTACCATTTTTGGTATTTAATTTATCAAACATAAAATGCCTCCTATATTTTCTTAAAAATGGGTCGAAATTTTATATAATTTCCTTCTTAGATATGAAACTATATGTTTATTGCAATTTATGTTTCTCCAATACAGAGAATTCGAGACAGAAACATCTAAAAAACCATTGGATCGGTGTGCGCCATTCGCACAAATTGACTTTTTAATTGGCTCTTGTTTTTGACTTGTGAGCAATTAGTCACAGCGCTAATTTTTACATTGTCATATAATTAAATCTTGCGAATTCGTTACATGCTTTCTTGAGAATGAAGATTAATTACATTTGTACCCGCGATTCGTCTTCTTCTAATGAAATACTGCTTCGTAAAGAACAAAAGAATTCAATTCACAGATTGTTTGATGATAAAATATGTATGACTTTAAGTGTTTTCTTTTTTCGCCTTGTTAGTTATTTTTTCGGCGCAGATAGTATTATCGTTAAGTGATACAATGTGAAGTTACTTCGATGAATTGCCCATATAATTGTTGAAAATATGACATACATGCGGTTTATTTTGCCTTACTTGTATCCAATCATAAACGGTTAAATCAGCGAGGATAAGAAACGATAGAAGTAAACTAAATTATCTAATCGTAAAGACGTTTTTTGTATCGTATGAATTGAACAATTTCTCAGGTTCTGGTGAGAAATTTAAAGAGCAATGCTTGGTTCTCAGCAGGAAGAAAGAAAAGAAAAAGGGAAAGAAGAAAGCAACCAGATTTTTTTCAAATAGAACTATCATTAAGACTGATAAGATATATCGTATAATAGCTTTTAGATAAGGAAAATATATATTTATACATATTATCAAAAGTTGTAATAGAAATCTCGACAAATCAATATGTAATATCTTTTTTTCATTTCCCTTTTATGAAATACGGTTTTTTATAATTAAAGTAACATGAAAATTTGTCATCATATTATTAAAATGAAATAAGATTAAGTCATAAAATAAATCAATCAAAAAAGTAAAAAAAAACATTCTTCAAAAGTTTCCAAATCTAAAGATTTCAAAATGCCTCTAATTGTGGGTGTTCTAATGAATTAACATCATTTCGTAAAAACCTAATTATCAAATTTTCACTCATGTTTACATCGATGTTATTACGGCGCAACCCACGAAAATATATACGTAGAACCCACTTGAATAGTTTCCAATTATACAGCAGACATTTCCTACTTTCTAACATTATATTACTTTTTAAAAGGTACAATTCATCTTTCTTAATTCTTGCATATATTTAGAATAATTCAGTTTTTGGTATTATAAATCTAGTGTCCTTTAGTGTTTCGACAATTCTACGATTTCTATATATCGTAATATTTATTCATTGAAACAAGCGAACCCACATTCTCAAATCGAAGAGGATTCAATTGTACACGAATAAAAATACCTGTACCCGAAAAACATAGAGGACTTACGAAGGTACCTAATATGCATGTACATCTCAAACATATATGTAATACTGTATTTATAGCAACTGGTAACATGATCATCGTACATCAGTTTTTTTAATTTGACTCCGAGAGAGAATCAAATGGGCGCAACATTATATATATGACATTTTAACTTATGAAAATCAATTAATGTATATAACCAGTAGCTGATACATGAATTCGATCGCGAGTCCGTTCGGGAAACCGTAGATCTGGTCGGTTCTTTGTGAATGCTTTATATCCGCGCACGTGCTGAAACCAGTAACGCGGCATTACTGAACCTCATCGCTACGGCGGACGGTGTAGTCTTGTGATTATTCTTGCGGAAATCCTTCGATAGTACTTTAAATTACTTGCATTCCGAAGAAGGACGCAAAGACATTTTTGCGAAGGAATAAATTTAATTGTTCTTTTACCAATTTATTTATTCTTACAATACTTTATCGTTGCGATAAGAATGAAGCAACATTTCATGAACGATTTTTCCCTAGAATATGTTATAAAATAAGCAAATAGAACTCAATTATTCAGAGAAAATGTTTTGACTCTATATTTGGCATGATTGTAGATACCAATATTTATTTAATTTTTTTAACATGGCACAGCCTGGCAGTAAAGTACGAGACCAGTAACCTGAAGGACCGAAATTCAATTCATAATGTCAGAAAATGGTAACAAACTGTAAAAAAAATTATTAAAAATATAAAATATTTATTATTAGGGAAATTTTATTTGCCTCTTGCTCCGGCTCCGGATACATGCCCCCCCCCCCAGACATATATGTATATATATATTCCCTAACAAAATAGGTTTATCGAAATGATATTGATTTGATATCGATTAAATATTGTGGAATTATTCAATCAATATCGAATCGATGTGTGAATTTCCGCTTAGTTGATATCGAATCGATGTTAATCATTCAAACATCGATTGAAGCTCGATACAATGTCTATATATTATATTTCAACGTTCTTTCAACGTCGTATTAAGGCTGACGTCTGCCGTGTGAACAATGTTATTCCAATGTCAAAACTGCTGTAAACATCGGATATTTCTGCTTGGGATAATATTTGTTCAATATCGACAATCTTATATTGAATAAATGTTGATATGATATACTGTTTCCATATCGATTTAACATCGACGGCCAAACACTGATTCGATGTTTATTTAATATTTAATATTTTATATAAATATTTCAGAAAAAAGTAACTTACGTCTATAAATTAAGAGGTGCACGGACACAAGTGTTGATGAGCTCACGAATTAAAATAACAAATCTTCTTGGCGTCAAACAGTGTGAGGATTGAATCATGAAGTACCTTGTTAGTGTTCCTAACACAGTTTAAAAACTCAAAAATTCAGTGTAAAACACTGGATTTAATGTAAAACACTACATTTTAGTGTCATTTCGTACCATCAATGTAAGTGGTAAAAACATTGAATTATACAGTGGGTACTCTAATGATTCAGCATATACACTGATTATGAACATTTTATTCAGTATAAACACTCACCTTCGCAGTGTTTAAACTTAAATTTTGAGAGTATACCCTAAATTTATAGTGTATATTTAGTTGAATTACACTGAAATATAAATGTTTACGCTAAAATATTAGTGTAAACAATAAAATATTCAGTGTCTTTTTGGTAAGAGAATTTATGGTTCTGATGAAATTCCGATTTTACGAACACTTATCAACACTTAAAAATGTTTGTAAATGGAAAATAATTAATAAACCCGTGAAACTCTTGAGCATCGAATGTTATTCTATTTCTTTACGGAAACAGTAACAATTCGGGTCAGTGCAATCAGATAAAAATTGAAATTTATGACTGTTGATAAAAGATCAAAAGGTAATATTTAATGGAAGCAATTTTGTGTCGAAAACAACGCATAAAATTCGCTTGCAAAATATTTTGTCGAAATCGCGAATCGACGTGAAATCTGAGTCCGGAATCGACAAAGACCGCCTTTTTCGGATGCAGCAAATTCATAAATAATGGCTAAAGACTGACGCTCACTCGTGTATCACAGTCCGAATTTGTAGTCTTTAAGCCTTTTACGGTTTTTGCCAATCGGACATTCCCTTTCCTCCGTCGCGCTTCGAGCGCCATTTCTCATGTTGGATCCATTTTCGGCACTCTAACGATCGAAATTCAGATCGCTTCCGAGATTCGTCTTTGCTGTCCAATAAGTAAACATTTCTTGTGCATTGCGTACATCAAAGTGGAATTTCGCTCTTTACGAGTCAACGAAAATCTCCTTTCTTGTTTTTTCTTTTTTTTTTACTTTTTATTTATATATAAAACATACAAATTACGTAAATGCCTGATAAAAAATGTTTACTACTTAATAGATCAAAAAACTTGTAAAACGTGCCAATTCGAATAACAGTTTGATTTAGTAACTCTTGCTCAATTAATCAAGTCACGTAGTTTATCTAGAATCATGTTTTGTAAACACATAGAACTCCATGTAGAATCATTTATTTTAAGATGATTAAAACTAAAGCAAAAGAAAAGACAATCATTAACATAATTACAAAGTACTATTATGTGACTACTTATTAGATTTCGCAGTTTGTAGATTGAACTAGATAAAAATGAAATGTAACAGGTCCTTCGTACCAATCGTAAACATTAATAAAACAGATTTGTTCCCTCTGTTGTTTTACAGAACGATCTTTTTCGTCAACAGGATATCTGTGACTTGATGTTCGTGAATTTTCAATAATCCGATATGTTGTAAAACTGGTTTCGTGCTTGCAATAACTGCCAATCTGAGTAACATTATAAGACTTCCAAAAGACACAGAAAAGTTTATAATCCATGATATTTCGAACAAAATATTTCAGTCCAGAATCTTGAAAATAACCAAACAAAATTTTCACTAATATATATATTTCATAGAAAATTTTTTGAACGCAATATAAACAGGTATGCAGTGCACATTAGCGGAAGTCCTAATTCAGATCTTTTATACGCAGATATACAAATGAAAACGATACAAATGCGACATAACAGCACTCTGACGACATGAAAGCTATAAAAACACATTTACTCAATATACTGTATATCGGGTATTTTTTTGTTTTTCCTCGTTTGTCTAATTACAACCCCGTAGAGCAATAATTCGGTATATCTCGAATATACTTAATACTAACTGTTTTAATTATCCTCGATTGCCAGGACATCGAATAAAATTGCTTTGAATTCATTTACTCACATCCGGAGACGTTAAGCAACATTTAAAATTATAATCCCACGAAACTCTAATGCATTAGAGCACTATAATTAAAGTGGCAAAGTTTGTCAACCTGTTTTGCGGCATTTAATAATTCAAATATTTATTTAAATTTACGTACACGCATGTCGACTTAATTAATGGAGAGTTGTGTATACACTGAGAGCAAAAACCAATAAAAATTACCGTGCTTGTCATAGTAAACATAAGTAAAATTGTTGAAAAGGAAATAAATATGTTGTTTAATTGATATTTTGTAATGAATTGCTTGACTATTTACATTTAGTCTACATCATTTTTAAGTAAAGGACGAACAATTTTTACCGTGCTCTTGTTTACAGTCTGTATTTAGGTATTATATGTAGTAAATGTTTAGAACAATTTGGTGTGTTGTTGATAATAAATGCGTGCTTTTCATAATATTTTATGTTTTACTGCCTTCAAATATTACCATGGTAGGACGGTAAATGTTTCGTACAATAATTGCTTTCTATTTATGTTTGATTATTTAGATGAGTGAGTTTCCCGATACGACTCTTTTCATAAACAATAAAATAGTACAGTGGATAAAACAACGGCCTAACACCTTGGAGACACGAGATCGATTCCCGGAGAAAGAAATTTTTTTAATTAATAAGTTTAAATTAAAAATAAATATGCGTTACACATAAATTTTACCTTATAGGTACATTAAATTTGTTGTTTTTATCAGCTATTCTTATTATATTGTGAGGATAAATTATACCCTACTGGTAAGATAAAATTTGTTTTGTTTTGGAACTGATTTTATATCTAAAAGTTTTATAAATCCCCACTCAGCAACACTTTTTGTGCCAATCTACGTTGAATGAATGAAGTCAAAATTACACGTTGCAAAATATAAAATTAATTAACTCGATCTAGTATACTTTCTATTTCAATAATCAACAACAACTATCAAAATTCAATCATTAAACATTCAGCAAAAATATTATTTCTGTCTATGATACAAGGCATTAAACATAGTAACGTAGTCTAGTGCATTGTATACCCACGACAAGCATATTTATGATTGTCCAGAACGCATATTTTGTATCATGCTAATGTCGTAGAATATTTATTACGGTAATAAGCGTGCTTTCTATCGTTCATGTAAACCTCGTTACAATTCTCATCAATGAACGAAGAACAATTTTTTAGTTTCTGTCAGCAAATTTTCGCACAGCTGCATTCTCAAATGTATAAAAATACTGACGAAGCTATGAAAAAATGCTCGTGCCTGTTTAACATATATATACATGCAAGTAATGTCACATAGGCGGAGAGAATGCGACCCAGTAGCGATGTATCGATACCTCGCGAGAATATGTATGCTTGAGTATATTACCTCATCGCACAATATGACAATTCTCCTTCTTCTCCTTTCTCTTGGCATCTCCTTCTACTTTGGCCTTCCTACTCTTTTCACAGCAAAATATATTGTACACATAAAAACTGTGCAATACACGTGCACAATCAAAAGTGCCATAATGCGATTCATTGATGACTGACCTATCCTACCTCCTACGTCCCTCAACTTATGTAAAATGGAATTCATTACACCCTCGTTTACTCCTTCGACATTTTACACACCCCCAATATTTCATTGAGAAGTCAAGTATCCATTCTTTGAACGCGTCTTACGCAATTTAACTACTTCCTTGTGATTGTAAAATATATATTTGTTATGTTATAAATATTGATCGTGTTTTTGTTCGATACAACAGGTTTTGATTTTCATAATTGTTAGTCCGATTTAATGGTGGGGAATGGTGGTTCACAATTAGAAACGAATCGGCTTTTAAGGAAATTTTGACATGCTAATGAACACTGTTACAAATATTCAGTTAACTAACTTCCGCTTAACTCTAATGACTTATTTGAAAACATCTCATTTGCCTTAAACGATATACTGGATTTATATAAATGTAACTATACATTATTTAAACAAACAAACGTTACAATCAATTAAATAAGATTTTGAGAAAAGCAAGACCTTTTTTGTCAATACAAATTTAGTTCATCATTTCTCATCATCATTAGTCAGAAAATACAAATAATTATTAAAAAATACAAGGAAACAAGAATACAAAAAATACAAGAAATACATTTTTTACTTCAATACAAATTAATTTAGAAAATATTTATTTTATGTTTCTGACAATTAATCTCTTTTGCTAAAGTGAAGTGAACGAATTGGTTCGAAGATATTAAGTCTTGAAAAAAACAAATCAGCATACGGAATCTAGTTGCATGAAGTTTGAATATGAAATATATTATGTATGGATTTTAGATGTAGGAAGCTGAAATAGTGCAACAATTTTTTATTAAGAAATATGAATGTCTACCATCTTAATGGGTTAATCAAATTAATTTTTGTATTAAATAGACAATAATGTCATTAATAATTAACAAATATTTAAATTATAGTAATAAAACTTATGAAACGCGAATAGAACATAAGAATATTATTTTATTTCAAATTAACAATGATGAACCTTAAATATTAAATTTTATAATTTGTCCGGATATACCTGAATCATGATATTATGCATATTTAATAATATGCATATTATTAAATAAAAACAAAACGATTTCTAATTGTAACTGTTTTATTTTGTTTCAAAAGTAGAAAAAATGACCAGCAAATAACAATAGTTCCTCCTTATACTTTTATTCAATATTCAAACTTCCACGCAGAACAATAATTATGCAAATGAAAACAATACATCTAATTATGTTAACAAAAAACAACTTTTGGTTCTCTTCCGTTCCACTCTAATCGACTGAAAAAAGGTCGTGTTAGCATTTTAAATTATATTTGTTCTGTTTGTCTTACTAGACCCGCTCCAACGCAAAACTTCTTTTTTTTTTCTACTCATGAGGATTTGTAAACTACATATACACAACAATTATATACGACGCATCTTTTCGCAACAGACAGCTGTGTCCTTTTCATTCCTTTTATTTCTTCCGCAATGAACCAATGGACTGTTGTGACTGAATATCACTCTCGCCAGCAAGACCACAAAAGAGATTGTTTTTTGTAATCTTAAAACGCAAAACTTTTGATTTTTAACGTTGCAGAATAAAAGTTTTCGAATCATACATTAGAAGTCCAAAACTGCTAATAAATCTAATTAGAAGAATGTGCGTGCATTGTTTTTTCACGCTACTTCATTAGCGGTCATTAACAAATATTAAAAAGAATACGAAGATTTTGAAATGTGTTTCGCTAAAGAACTTTTTTTGTCTATTTTTACCTTTTCTTTTCTGTTTGTTTGCACTTTCTTGTGTTCATTCATTCTTTCATTATTTTTTTCTGCTTGAAAAAATATATGTTTCAGAAAGAAGAATAATTAAAATGCGCTGCGTCTAATTAAACACATATGTTTCGGTGTAGCTTGCATAATTAATTTCATAATTTGACAGAAAAATGCCTCGCTGTCAACGCTGTTTACGATAATTTTTTCACAAAAAAATATATAATTCCACGATCGCTTATCTTTCGGATCTCCAAAAATATATAGGAGTTCGTATTTCAATTATTCCACAGCTACTTAATGTAGAGGATTTTATATATCCATCTACATTTCATGCCTAAACTCACAACATTATTCTGCATAATTCAACTGCAATCTTGCAAAATATCACCGCGTCTCCATGATTTCTGAGCTCACTCAATGCCCTCGAGATGCAGTCATGCACTACCATGTGCATATACCTTGATGCAGCGATACAATGCAAAGTCGTAAACTGCGGAATAAACATTCCCGAGTCAATTTTATTAAGTGTATTAAAAAAAATAAATACTTCTATTTCAAAATAATGTACATGTCTTTTTAAAATACAGAGGACTTTTCTATTTATATTTATTCAATTATTTAAAAGTTTATCGCATCTTTAAATATAATATTTTAATATTTGCTAAAATTATTTAACAAAGATTTTTTGAAATGAACATATATGATAAATAATGTAGAAGTTAGAAATTTTAGAACAATAGCTAAAGTAAAAGAAATTCAGATAAGACACAATGCTCACAATTCTGCGGAATTTATGAACGTATACAATCTGTTGAGTTATTCATTGTGCGACAATGTCATATGACTGAAACATGAAAAAATTCCTTTAAACAATCTCTACTCTAAGTGCCAAAGAAAATCAGGCAATAGATACAACAGAATGACCACAAAGCTCGATAATTTAAAATTCTTTAGAAAACCTATTCTGATATGTATACAATAATATTTTGTATTGTAAATGGAATGCTTAAGTCTTATTGTAAATAATCATACCATCTCTAAGTATCATACATATTTTACGATATACTTCAAAAGGATTTCCATGCAAAAATTTTTTTTTCATTTACATATATTTTTAATTTTATCAATTTCATTATCCAGAACATATACATTTTTTGTCTTGCAAAACAATATATATGGATCTACAAAGATATCGTATATTTATTTCAATATTCTTATAATATTAAAACATAATGTGATGAAAAACGTTCGCTTATTATATTTTCAACTTAACAAATACACCACCACACTGCAATATCGAACAGTGTACTATGTATAAAAACTTGTTTAATCATAACCCTGAAATGACTTGCAAATAACTCAATATCCCGAAATAATTAGGTCTTAACGATGAGCGCTTAAGTTCAATATAGTTAATCCTATTGCTAACTGTCCAGTTAAAAGCATCTTAAGCTCAGCACAACGCACAGCCGTATAAACGATATTTCTTATTACTGTATCACGTGACAGCACGAGAGCCTGGTAATATCTTTCGAAGCGATAAGTATCCAGCACACATCAGGCTTATCAAAATCGTAGTCAACAAGTATGCAATGTGCAAAACAATGTAATAAGACAAATGTCGCTGTAAGGTTTCATCAACGCTGCATAAATGTTAAAGCAAGTTTTGCAAAAAGTTTCTGAATTGAGCCATTAACACCGTCAATGCAACGTTGCATTTTCGTTTGGATGTAAATATCATCGAAATGCCTTTCCTTGAAGCAATTCGGAATGTTGCACGTGCATTTCATGTTTTCTCTTTTTTTAAATTTGTTCTTTTTTTATTTTGTATTTTTTTCTTTGATATAAAAAAGAAAGTTGTGAAGAGCTAAAAAATTGCAAGGTTTTCCCAGAATGAATGGATTTTTAAGCTCGAAGGACGAATGAAGTGATCGGCGTGCCAGAATCTGCGCTCGTTTCACCTGCCACCAACGTCGAATTACAGATTCGCTCGAGCACAAAGATTCGCGAGTAATAAGCATGTACACAGATGCGTGCGCGAATTACAAGACTTCGTGACGCGCCCATTGGCGAAATGAGTGCGCACACCATTTCGCAAGAAGAACAGCTGAAACTGATAAACGCATGATCTCTGTGAACAGTCTCGTGCTCGGAACAACAGTTTTCCACCTTTAATTCAGCCGGAACTACTTTTCACGATGAGCATGCTTTGTTACTACGAGTCACATCAATTACCACGTGTCCAACAGCGCCGTTTCTCCATTTCAGAGATCAAACGTTAAACTATTTCTTGACTATTTATGGCAATTCACTAAACGAATCAGCAACAAGTAAATTATATAGTATTTGGTCAGATGAGAAGAAATTAATATGTACATGCAGACACATATGCTGGGGTGAATTAATTGTTGCACGTTTTATGGCTATGGATGATTACTGAAAATCGTGAGGGGTGCATAAGATAACGTAAAATTATTAGTAATTTTTATATCATCCAATGCGCGAGGCATTTACATAACAAATCGTCCAACAAGCTTTCTATCTAGGTATAAATGTATACGAGTTGTTGTGTAATTTTGCTGATGGTTTAGATGCACATAAAATTGATATGCAATTATAATCACATTAAGTTCAATTAAATTTACAACATATGGCTTTAAACGATTAGTTTTTGCGCGGCATTTCGTTAATGTATAGTATATGCAGGAAGACTTTGGTGGAAATTTGAAGATGAGACTAATCAGATAATGTTTAGTTGTACCTTTACTTGAATGATTATTATTATTATTATTGTTTAAGTGTAGTGTAAGGAATAGATAAAAATTACAGTTTTCAGTATTTTATTATTAAAAATAAATAAAGTTTATTTTATAGAGGCAATTAATGAAGGTTTTTCTCTTATAATTTTATGTGTTAATTTTTGGTATCCCAAATAATGATTGCATCATTTAATTAATTAAATTCATTAAATTAATTAATTGAAATCAAAACAAAATCTGTCAGATGAAATAGAGATTTTAAAATTCAAAATGTTATATAAATTTAAAGAATAAACAAATTTTATAATCACGAAATATTAGATTTAAAACATATGTATATAACCACAACATACATAGTTCTGATGAGAAAATAAAACTGTTTCGAAACGTCAATTTATGCAATTATTATTTGGGATACCAAAAATTTACACAAAAAATAAATAATATTTTTGCATAAAAATTTACGTTAATTTATTTACATTATATAGTTTTTAATATTACATAAAATGCTGGTATTTTTATGGTACCTACATTTTTTTAATGAACTAATGGGAATAAGTTCAGCTACTTTGTGATCTACCAATAAAATCTATTGCTGAACTGAATTTGGAGTAATTTATCCACTTTTGAGTTAGTACTACAACGGTATTAAGATGACTTTGGTTGGTTCTGCACGGCAGATCTTGAAGTAGTTAAATTATAAGTCAAAATTTAAGAGTTTTTTGCAAACAAAATAGTTAAAGTAAAATAAACTTCGCTGATGTACTTGACCACATTAATTTATATCAATACATTATATTAAGGACACGCTTAGTAATAATTTTATATTTCTCAGTTTATTATAAGTTTTCATTCTGTTTTTGTAATTATAATAATTTTGTTTTTATCATTATATTTAAGTTTCAAACTTTTATTCTAATTTTGTTCTTTCTATTTTACTAAAATAATGTTTAGAATAAAAATTATATTTTATTCTAGAATCATTGTTTTAATTGAAGATTCCTTATTTTTCAAATGTCTTTGTTTCTTAATGTTTTAATTTTTTGTTTCTACTTGACCTTTACGTTTGAGATTATCTGAATTTTCGGTTTTGTATCAGTTTATTTCTTCATAATTTTTTTAATTACTTTCTTCTTACTTTTCAAGCCTTCTATAGATTCCTTATAGGTTTCGCCATTTATTGGTCTTGTTATGTGTTACTTACCTTAACTGGGCCTGAAGACGTACAGAAACGTACTATGTTTGTATCCGAATTATAATTATGTTACATATTATCAGAAAATATTACTGTATCAATCTGAAGTACTCGCCCGGACACTGAAGAAGAAGAGACACGGTTGTGATGGCCGTACAAAAAACAATTTCTTTTTTTATATAGTTGACCAGAAACACTACCGTGTTTCTGGATACATTCCACATAAAATAATATTTTAAACAATTATATAAATTATTTTAAATTTAAATTTGCTTGTATTGTATTAAATTCAAAATTACATTCAGTTCATTCGGTAATGAACATTTCCAGCGTTGAGCATTATATGTGAAAGTATGGTGGTTGGCCCCACGGGATACATTATACACAAACGAAAAAGAATAAAAAATAGGAGCGAGATCCATTAGCGAAAGATATTAAGGCACGTGAGGAGCAGGATTTACGAAGGCCCAAGCGCTCGAGGGCTACTCAATGCCCAAATATTTCATTTGCGACGCGTAATAAATTTCCTCATCGCTATTCTTTAAAACGAAGCTACTGACAAGCCGCGGGTGCCGCACTTTGATCGTGATTAACAAATTGTAACGCTTTTTCGCGCGTCACACAATTGCTGTAAATAAATTCGTCTGATTGAAATTAAGAAAATTATACAATTACATGTATGCGTTTTAACAATTCGGTCAAAACACTTTACATCTAGTAAACATTATCCCTGGATGATGATTAGAAAAAAAACACTATCTTAGCCACGATATTTTAATTGAAGGTACTGTTAATCATATTACATTCAATCTTTCAAAAATATTAATATCCATTTAATTATTTGTCCATTTTATTAAAGGGATCTACAATAAAGACATTGCTATAACACAAAGCAGTCTTCCATGCCAGAATTTGAGTCTCATCTGCATTATCCATCGAATTAATAACTTCATTAAACTTCGTATTAACAATTTTCTTCGCAACGAAAGAAACACAGCGTGACGCTCGACTTTGTATAAATTAAATAAGGCTATGAAAAGGCCATGGATGTAAATACGACACGTTATTACAAGCTCATTAAAATATTCATATCGTCTTCGTTTCCGCAGTTATTAAGATTTCTGCGTTGCTTTCACATGTGGTAATTAAAAAATCGATGCACACGATATCCTTGTCGATCAGTTTAATTCTAGTTTCTAATATCTTTCTATTATTTTTAATATTAGATAGATAAAAATATCTATCTAATATTTTTAATAAATAATACGAACTTAAATATAAAGTATAAGATAACTAAAAATGAGTGATGTTTTATATTTTGTTTATTTTAACATTTCATATTATAATTAGCAAACGTACAAAGTGTAAAAGCAAACAGCTTTTGCAATGTATATAAGTATTATAAATTGCGGCAAATTGTGCCAACAGCAATTTAATTTCGAAAATAACATCTAATATTCTAAACTGTCAAAATTAGTTCCGAGAGTGTCTGTTAAATTAAATTACGTGGTAAAGTGGTGGCAAAGGGAAGGAACATAACCGACAAAAAACAATAAAATACAAATCTTATAATATTTGGCTCAGAAAAAAGGAATTATAAAAAGTAGGGAACGGTCGAAGACCTTGCCTGATACCTTTTTCTTCTGCTTATTCGACTTCTTCTTTATAGCGTTCACCAACTTTTAAATGTACGAAGGTCGAACGATCCTTTTTCCAAACCCTCGTTCGATGATCTTGCGAACAACCAATTAAATTAGACGAAGGCATCATGCATCTCACTAACCTTTAATTTTAATTTTTCTTTTTTGTTTCAGGTAAGTTCACGCGTTCAGTTCGCGGCCCAAAGATCTGACCTTTCTTTAGTACGAAAGACCACTGGTCGACCCGTTCTGATAACAATCTGCAAGTTCGTTAACAGGTTTGAAAATACCGACTTAAGTAATACAATGTTGTTATTGTAAAATTTCAGAAGCAAAAGTAACTATAAAAGTTGTAGTTATATACATACCAGAGATGAATCGAAAAAACCAGAACAAGATTTCAAACTCAACGAGTAATGTTAAAGATGATATTTTTAGATAAAAGCTTAATACTTTTAAATCGTATTTAAAAAATATTGTCTACGAATTAAAAAATTTCGATCTCGTCGTTTAATCGGATTATTAATTTTTTTGTTTTCATTTGGAACTTTTTATATTTGGAAATTAAAGAACGAAAACACTTAATTCAAGATTTGAATATGTCATTTTAGTGATTTCATGATATATTTTGTGTGATATTTCGTTATTTGGCAAAATAAAGAT
This sequence comes from Gryon sp. ZL-2020, assembly GCA_022817425.1. Lineage (NCBI taxonomy): Eukaryota > Metazoa > Arthropoda > Insecta > Hymenoptera > Scelionidae > Gryon > Gryon sp. ZL-2020. Next base: position 6,433 of record JABFPJ010001728.1, on the reverse strand, counting down.
CAAAATTAATAACTTTCATTACTGAAGTTTGATATGTTGACATTCCATTTTCGTGAGCGGCTTTCTTTAATGACATTTTTTTTATTTTTTTAACATTACGGAAATATGACACCTTTGATGCACTCAGCTGAAAGATAAGAAAAGCACTTGAAGCAGGATTTTAATATACGAAACTGATTTATTATATTATGGGCCCCTGTTGCAGGTTACCGGTTTGTAATGTTTTCGTCGTGTTATAAAATTCTAAGTGGTTCATTTCGATTTACTAAGGTATGAAAAAATTAATCGAATGAAACATTAAGGATTAACTCACAAATCAATTTTATATTTATATTCTTTTCTGATGAATAATTTTTGCATAATTTCGTATTAATAAAACTTATAAGAAAAGAAAATTTGTTAAACCAAATATCAATTTTAATTAAGTAAGACAAAATAATAAGAAGCAATTTCATAAATGATATATATTTATAGAAGTATCATTTACTTATTATTTATTAATTAAAAAGAGTATAATACAAGAAAAGTAGATATATGTTGATCTGACAGTATCAACTTATTTATATCAATTGAATAAATGCTGTTATTTACATAGTGAAATTGCAATTCAAACTTCAATTGATTATTATGATTGACTTATTTTTATTATTTAATCACTGCCTCAAAATATTGGTTTATTATTAATACGTCATACACACTTCGTGTGTTGATTATTATAATATATAATTTAATTCGTATTTTTTCATATCTCATCGAAAATGTTGTATGAGATTCATAAAGAAAACATTCCTCATTTCTAATTTGAAATATTTAATGTGCATAAATCATTTCCATCTGTTATTATTTAAGATTAATCTGTATACGATTCTTCATTATATAATCTAATTTTCTCATCAACGTCAGCCCAATATCTCATTACAATTTGTTTTCCAATGAATCATATTTTAAACCAATTTATTCAGTCGTTTCTAGGAATATCTTCGCCTTTCAATAATTCGCCATGGAAGTATAAGATTTTTAAAGTCTATCTAATAGAAATCTGTATTCTCAGACTGTCAGGTGGATAACGAAATGAAAATATCTGTCATAAATTCTTTAAAAAAAATAATGCAATAAATCTCTGTTTTGAAATCTTTAATTAAATCTTTATATTATCATGCAAAAGTAATTAAAATATTACTATTCACAAAGCAATGCTTAAAATGAGTATAAAAATACTGATTAATGCTTTTACTTTAAATGATTAACAAAACAATTCGAGAATGTTGAACAAAATAAAGCATTTGTCTAAAATCTTTAATTTTTTTATGAAGAACGCAAATAATCTGTACACGACTTTCTCGTGTATGCAAAACGGTTCGATTTATTTACGTGTCCTAACGTTGTGGTATTTAAAAACAATTTTTCCAAGCTCGAAGCTCCAATAGATTTGTCTGACAGATAGAAAGAGCGGCAATGTTAAAACGCCGTTCGGCAGCTCGCGCGGCCTTTCTCGTTTTACATGTTGTTTTACAAGCCAGAATCTCGCCACATGCTGTGAGCGGTTCCTCTGGACTCCAAGTGTAAGTGAAACCGGACTTCTTTTGTCCCGAAGTTCTACACTCAGTTGAACCCGGCTTTTACGAATCCCATCGTTATCATGCGCGCATCCTGCCGCATGCATTACTAACATTCCAGTCGAGGTTAGAAGGTTCTTTTTGATACGCAGACGAAGAACCTACAAATCGCTCATCTGTGGGCCTTTTATAATGATACTTCTTTTCTCGTAATGGCTATTCTAGCGAGTCTGCTAATTTGTGAAACGTCAGCCCAGCGTCGTCGGATTAAATTTCGTAACTCTAAAATATATATGTGGATTATATCAGTAAATTCTACGATCTTCTCACATACATATATCATCTACTCAGCTTCAAATAAAAACCAGAGATAAGTTAAAAACTTAAGTTGGTATTTTTTCGGAATTTCTTTTCTAATTCTAGATTTGATTCTATACAGGTTTACGGATATATAGTTAATCTTAATTAATATTTAAGCATTATTTACATTTTATATTGCGTACAAATTTAAAATGATACAATTTAAAAATATTATTAATAATATTAATAAAATTATTAAAATAATAACTATAAATTATGAGACCGACCACCAACTGAATTGGATCTTATAAATATGTATTTTATAAGAACATCATTTTGCCAAATAATAATCTTGAATGTAGAGAGAGTTCTTTAATTTTCAAATTTCAATGTCGAATTTATCCTCTGTTTCTTTGCCAATATCCCATAGTATTGAAAAGCTAAACCTCGACATTACAATTTAACATGACCTCGAGCACAAGTGGTTCGAAAACTGAACTACTAATTTTTATTTGTAAGCAACATGTTAACATTGAACCTAATAATATCATATTACTATATGTAAACGAATCCTTGAAGGCAAATAATTCGCAAACTAAGCGAATAACTATTTTGTTGTAAAACGGCTTAAGCTGCACAATACCGATGTTCCCAGACAAATGATAAATGATGTCGATTATTCATGCTTTAACGTTTCAGAATTTTTGTAATTTTGCTCCGGGGACGTAGCAAGAAGGCCTCTCTTCTTCGTGACTCCGTTGAACTGTTCGATGGTCTCGTGATCAATGAGAATCCTTTTTGCGCGTTCCTTGGATCCATCTTGCGCTTGAAAAGGAAATGCGACTTCTACGCAACGTATCCGCTATCGAACGCGTATCATTTTGTCAAGAAGCAAATAATAGTTATATCAATCCGATTCAATAAAACAGTGTAATTCAATACAATATCAAATATTATTTCATTCAACAGAACAATGAGATACTCAACAAATTATTTTTAAAATAAGCTGAGAGAACAAAAGTAAGTAATAATTTGTTTTTAATTCTATAATTGAAATATATTTTACAAACTTAAATTATTTTTCGTGGATTTTTTTTACTTTCTGGGTTAGTAAGATAAAAAAACTCGAAATGTTGACAATACAGTCATTCTATCCCGAATGCAAAGCAATTAAGTTTACAAATAAATATTTGTTTTTCTATACATTTTGTGGGTAGACTTCAAAGTTTTAAAACAACAACAAAAAATAAAACCTTAGTTTTCCTAAGGCTTTAACGGAATTATTATAAAAGTTCGACCGTGACTAAATACTGACCGACATTTGTCGAATTTATGACGATCTTGACTTCGAATAGGCGCTGAATGTTGATTATACACACACATATATACAACCGAACAAATCTAGGACCAAAACAGCATTTTGAGTATACTATATTGGTCCAAAGACATATCAGCGTTCCATTTTACGGTTCGCTCCTTTATAGCTATTTCCCAAGACCCACGATGTCCTAGTTAATTTATTTAACTCTGAAATTTCTGTAGATTTACGCACGAAGGCGGTAAAAGACGCCATTTCGATCCTGATAGGGCACACAACGTAGCCAACCGAAAAAATAGCTGCGCAGAAGAGTGACGACGTAGTTCTTTCTTTCTCAAGTTTCTTGCGATGCGCTCTGACTCTTTTGTTTCCAGCCATGGACCCCAAGTCGAGATCCTATCTGACATAAATAATTATCCTGCGACTTGGCAGCCACAGATGCTCCCTCACAGGTCCAAAGAAATCGAATGAGAATCGGGCCTTCCCAATTTTTTTCCAAAACTATTTTTTTCTCCCTATTTGTTTCTTCTTTTTCTCTTTTTCTATCTTTCTCTTAGCATTCCTTCTTAGTTGTTTATTTAACCAGCATTAAAACAATTCGATTCAGCTATTTGAACAAATATTTCTTGATCGCAAATAAAAAATTACAAGAACAATAGAAACTCATCAACCAATAAAAAATAGATGATTCGGAGTGAATCCACCACAATATGAGCATATATTCTTCTAATTAGCCAGAAACTGTGATCTCCTCATCTCGTATTAGTTACAATTTCCATTCGTTTGCTCGATGATCCATAATGATTTTAATAGAAGCGCACCTCAAGTCCCGCTGATTTAATTTCAAATTGATAATATTATCCGTGGATTAATATAATTACCGGCGCAGGTTTCACCAATTGCTTTTTGTCGGAACTCATGAACACAAAATCATCCGACAAAATCTCGCGCGTATTTCCTCTAGCGACGTCCCATAAATTAACTTGATCCAGTGGAATGCCGCGAATTCCTTATCCCCTTTTCCGTCCAGACGCTATGCTGGACATCGTGCGCGGCTCGTTACCAGAGAGTTAGCTCGCAGTAATAAGCATATGCTCAGTCAGGGTCCGTCTTAATTGAAATCAACTTGGCTCGATCACGGATCCCGACGCTAATTGATCTCGCCTCCAATCTGCGCCAAGCCACCACCGTCGACTTGTCCGCCACGAATTCAGTCCGATCGTCGTCTGCGGAAGCCCTAAGATTACTCCGACGATCGGCATTTTCTGTTGGTCTTGTGTGTATATAGTCTATACAAACACACCAAACCTTGATATATACCTGTTACGGAGTTTACACGTACTGTTACGAGCATCTCTCCTCTTTGTGCAGAAAATGACAGCAACGCGCGCGATTCAATCTCGGCACTTGAAGGGCGCTCAGAAGTGTCTTAAGGATCATGAAGTTAGAGCGCAAATCAACGGTCGCGAACGCGCTTCTATACCGATTGAAATCAATATCTAAGCACACCCATTTCAGATGGAGTGTCAGGAGCGACTGACTTTGATTGATATTCGTGTTCTACAAAGTCTGCATGATCATCCAGATTAAACAATTTATAAGCTATTGTTAGTTTTAAATCGGCACTTTTGTAAGGACAACATTTCAATGGTATGGGTGAATAAGAATTTGTTTCATATTTTCAAGCACTTTTTTTGTTATGCAAACAATTTTTAACTCTTGCAAATAATCACTCAAGCTCAACTCGACACTGATTTGATCTGAGAGTGTATATAAATAAATATATTTACGTTTTGATTGAAACAATTACGTTATTTTTGTGATTTCAAAATTGATTGGTTGAAAAAGATTTTGCAACTTTTGATGATGGCAGGAAATGTTGAATTATAACATTTAGAATGTCAAGTTTGTTGAATAACATTTTTTACAACTTTTAATTGACCTAAAATTAATCGTAAGAGAAATTATTAATAATAATTAATCAGTAACTTCGTCAGCGGATACGCAGTATTGAAGTCGCATTTTTCTACATGCGTTATATCTTAACAAATAAGTAATCAATTGAAACTATTTTTCAGATAGAATTAATGATATAGATTATTACATGAAATTTTAATGAACATAGTAAAGAAACGAAAAAGCTTCGCTTTCTTTGATGCAATTTACATGGAACATATACAGTAAAAAATGTCTTGACATTTTTATGCACAACTTTCACGATTTCGTGTAAACGCTCGAATTATTGTCTAAAAAATATAAATTTTATACCGACTTGTGTAGAAAGAGCCAATTATATTCATTCTTTACTATTGTTACACCTTTTAGTATAAAAAGTTACTCTACTACATTTTTACATTTTTACGCTGAAATCTAGATATTTTTTACTGTATATTATTTTCGCGAACTACGGCGAATTGACGGTTCTAATGTATTTGAATCATCCACTTTTTCGCTGTAGTAACGCAATATCCTATGTTGAACGTTTTACACTTCAAGCTTTGTTTCAGATCTCCAAAAATATCAATGATGAAGTGAGTTCTGTCACTTTTGGCGATGCCCTAGTATTTATGCAAAAAGAATGGAAATTTATTTTACAAAATTGGTGGCTAATTGATTATTTCGTATATTTTGTTGCATCAATAATGATAAATGCATGGCAAAAGTCTATAATATTCAACCGACCTTAAAGGTGCGATAGTTGCTTCGATCGCGTTCCCAGAAACTCATCCTAAAATTCTCACGCTGAAATTGCGAAAGACCCTTTCATTAGAACACTACGCCCTCAATTCCCGTAAATATATAAGTAGAATTTTTCGGGAACTAATACATTTTTACCGTCAAATTTGTAATTCAATTAGGCGCATTTATATTTTCATCGAAAAACAACAGGTCTGTTGGATAAAAATGTGTTAAATCCACTTTTACTTTCTAACTGGTTTAATAAAAAAAAACATTGTTCTGATTGATAAAGATTTGTCAATAGAAATAAATAAATATAATAAAAATATTTCAATCGTCATGCTAAATTACAATTGCCAATAAGCAACTTGCTCATGTTTTATATTAGATTACATCTAGGTTACATTTACGTGAGCAATTGGCCCAGCGGGAGATTAATCTCTTAATATTTTCCTTAGTTTATCTTAAAACTCATTGGTGCCAGATCACGCAGAACACTTCTCATTATTATGCTGAATTACTATCAACAATAATTCCTGATATTAGTTTGAAGAGTTTGAATATATAAATATATATATAT
>JABFPJ010001727.1:0-23478 GCA_022817425.1 Gryon sp. ZL-2020 | reverse complement strand
AAATTTATTTAAAAAACAGCGAATTCTCCTTTCTACGCAATGGAGAACTTTGTTTAGCGCAGGAGTTTTCCCTGCGCTCCATAGTGGAGAGCGCTACAGGGATTCCATCTTTGTTTCACGCGACTCAGCTTTATTTTCGCACGGGGATATTCCCTATTTAGCTTTTAGCATTGCTGCTCTATTTTTTGGCCTCTTTCTATTGGCGATTATGCATGCGACGGTATCACGTGACTTAGGTCGTTAATCGTTGATGAAAACCAATTTTACGGATTTGCATCTCTTGTATCAAGGGTAGACCGGATTGTGAAAAATTTTCTTAAAAAACGGGCGTTTGCAGGTAGGTCGAATGCCCGTTTTTAAGACAATAAATTGTCGAATGATAATAAATTAAATTATATTCCTTGAAGACATTAGAATTTAATTATATTAAATAATAATAATATAATTTTAGCGCTCTCCACTATGGAGCGCAGGAAACACTCCTGCGCTAAACAAAGTTTTTCATTGCGTAGAAAGGAGAATTCGCTGTTTTTTAAATAAATTTTTCTCGCGAAGTGATGGCCCCTGTGCGACAAAAGGATTTTCCGTATTTTCTTTTCTTCGTGTATGTTTATGCAAACCAATATTTCTATAATATCCAATTTCGTATGTTTTTAAGTAGTTTTAAGATTTTAGGGAAAGTTAAGTCAGACTTCTACATTTTTAGAAAGATAGAAATTGTGGAAGTTTTCCTTTGTGGAAGTTTTCCGTTGTCGAAGTACGCAGGCGTCCATATATATATATTTATACTTATATATATTTTGATATATATATTAGGGTGGTTCGAAAACTTGAAAAATGTTTGGCTATGGGAAATTTTTATAGCTTTTTGGATAAAAAAAAGAATACTAGGGAAAATAATTTTTTTGCAATATTTTTATACCCCGCAAGAAGCCTAAAAATAGCTAGTTTTAGGGTTTTTTTAGTTTTTGTTATAAATAACCGGAATTTTTCACGTAAAATTTGTATAATGAATAAAATTCCAAAAGCTTCATTTCTAACCTTTAAAACTGTTATACATACACATTTTCTTATATTTAAATTCATAATATTTACTTAAAATATACGATGATTCTTTTGATACTTTAAAATTGTTAACAAAACCAACTATGGGCTTACATTTTGTGTTAAGCTCAATAAACAAACAGCTTCTAAAGCATGAAAATTATTTATATTATAAAGATTATCAACGCAAAGGGAAAACTTATTGGAAATGTATTGAATTCAAAAATATTAAATGCAAAGCTAATTTGAATACATATAATATCAAAATTTGCATGCGATATATTAATTTTTCTAATTATTTTTGCAATAATTTCAATGATTTATATCATTTATCGTTTAGGAAGAGTACACACAGCTAACAACAGCGTTTTATTTAATAATAATAATCACAATCATACGGTAAATCCCGGCAATGCAACTAAATATGAAGTATTGCATGACATTCGTGAAAAAGCGAAAACAAACACATTAGCGTACGGAAAAAAATATAAGTCAAAATATATGTCAAAATATATAACTTTTTGCCGCTAAAATATATTTGAAAATATATTTCAAATATATTTTTTTATATGCAAATATATTTTTGCATATATTTTACAAATATATTTTTACTTATATTTTTACAAATATATTTCAGAAATATATTTGAAATATATATTAAATATATAACTTTTTGCCGAAAATATATGTGCACATATTTACATATATTTTTACATATATTTCGAAATATATTTTCTTCCGTTAGGAAGAAATACCGAGGAATATTGTTAATGAAAGTATATCGGTATTATCCAAAGGAATCGCAGTCAATTTACCGTTAGTGAAAAATATGCGTCAAACAGCGAAACGAAGCAGACGTACAGTTGTAAAATATCCGCCAAATTCAACATCATTACATGCGTTTAAAATCGAAGGTGCATATACGCAAAAAAATCAAGGACAGTGTATTTTGAAATATGAATCCGGAATTGATGACCCTAACAGAATAATTATTTTCGCTACTGAGAAGAATTTAAGTTTATTGTCAGAAGCAAAAAATCATTTGCTTATTGACGGAACTTTTGATACTACACCGCGAATGTTTACGCAATTATTAACAATTCATGCAATTAAATACCACAAAATATTTCCATTGGTATACGCTTTATTACCATCCAAAAGTTATACCACGAATGAACGTTTATTCAACAAATTATTAGAGTACGCTACGACGTTAAATCCAGCTTCAATTTTAATAGTTTTTGAAATTGCGTTAATCAAATTTATAAATAATTGTTTTCCGCAAAGTCATGTTAGAGGCTGCTTTTTTCATATGTGCCAGTGTTTGTGGCGAAAAATACAAACACTGCCAGATATTCGCGATTCATACTGCAATGATGCAGATTTTCATATGGAAATAAAAAAACTACCTGCACTATCGTTTGTGAAAGAAGAAAAAATTGTTTTATTATTTCAATACTTTATTAGAATCAAAGTTTTTTGAAGACAATTATGAAAAATTACAAAGCTTTATTGATTATTTTGAAAATACTTAGATTGGTCGACAAACACATAATAAAAAAAGAAGAGGTCCACATTTTGAGCACGTATTATGGAATCACTATTCTGCGACTGTAAATAATTTACCGCGTACAAATAATTCAATTGAAGCTTGGCACCGTGCTTTTTCCTTGTCCGCCGGTAAAAACCAAAATTCTATTTGGCGGTTCATCGAATTCTTGAAAAAAGAACAAGCAATGGAAATGTCCTTTACACATCTACTTCGCGGTGATACTGATTATCAAAGAAAATCAAAAAAACGATTAACACAAATAGAGCGAATAAAAAATATAGTAGAATCGAAGAACGGAATGCGCTGGATTATTTAACAGGAATTGCTACAAATATTGAGTTGCAAGTTTAAGTTAAGGATAAATAGTATTATTTATGTATTAATACAAATATTTAAAATATTATATCAATACTTGTTAATTTTCTAATTTGTAGTTCGTTCATTTTCTCACCATCCCTACTAATTTCACTCATATATTTGTTTCATCGCAAAGTCGTTGTTTGTGTAATAATTGCGGCCGCGTAGCAGCCGCAATTATTAATAACTAAAATAAAAAATCATTCGAACGTGGACCTATGCAAATACACCAATCTTTAGGTGATATTTAGGATATATTACATTTATATTAAGGTGACATCTCAGTCACGTAAGAGCAAAAAAGATGGAACTAATGGAAAATCTATTAGAGGAAGAGAGATACAGTGAGTTCGTCTGATATATCACCTTAATTTCGGTATCAAGGGGCGCGAATGCGCCCCGACGAGCCAAGTCTGATGAAGTAAGGTTAAAAAGACGTCGGGCGCAGAGCAACACTATATTCTATAAAACTTGAATGAATGAATGTAACAACCTAATCTAATCTTTGATTTATAAACAATATATATTTATTACCTGCATTTTTTATGTTGATTATATCATTTATGCAATATGATTTCATCCACAATACTTTTGTATATTTGTCTGTATGTATTTATTATTATTATTTTATTTTTTAATAGCGTGAACACAACAAATTTTCTTCTACGTGTTCTTAAATGCGTCAAATGGAAATTCTTCTACTCTTCTATCTTTGTTGTTTATTAACATATTTTAATATGTCTTTTTTTTTTCTTCTCCGCGTTTTCGTAAATGCGTCAAATATGAATTCTTCTACTCTTCTGTCTTTGTTTGTCATAGTAACCTTATGTTTGTGTCTTTGTTCGCGTTTATCTTCAATTATACAAGTGACAAGTGATGAACAAGTGATATAAGTGATATATATATCAACAATCAACTTATTTAATAACAAATATTGGATTAAATGTTTATTTTTATGTACATTTTTTAAAATTTGTTCAATAATTCTTTGATTAATATAGTCAATCGATAATTTTCGCGATAATTTATTTAATTAATAACTAAAATTGATTGATTGAATGATTCTGAATTAATGATCACTGAATTCAAAATCATCCATTAATGATGATGAATAAAGGTTTTTTATATTAATCAATGATCGTGTAGCAATAATCATTAATAATATTGATCATGAAATAAATATTATGAATCTAATAATCATGAAACAGTGATCATAAATAAGGTTTGATACGTTCGATTAATCGATTGACATTATCAATGATTTCTTTCTTTAAAATTTAATTTTGTAATAATTGTTAGAGAAGAGATAATAATCAATTATATCTATTTTTTTCTTGATAATTTGCCATCCCCAATTATAAATTAAAAAAAAGATATGATTGTAGTTATTGTTTCAATTAATTCTTTCAGTCTTTACGTAATCATCTAAAATTATCCAACGTCTTCAGTTTCTGGTTAGTGGATGCTGAGTTTATTCGGCATAAAAATGATGACTTTTCGAAATATTCCAAGACGTATCTGGTGATACAGTGGAATAAATGCACCTAGATTCGTCGTCCATCAAGTCCACCGCGATCATTGCAACTGACACGTTACCCATTACATGGATTTCCTCTTTTGGCTATTGTCTCACAAAAATAGGATGTCGAGGATATAATGATCAATAATTGAGGATTATGAAACAATGAATCATTACTTTTTATCATAAATTAATGACTATAAATTTAGGATTATGAATGAATAATTCATTAATTTTCATACTAAATTAATAATTTACAATTACTGTTCGTTAATTCTAGATCATTAAGTCATGTTTTACATAATATTTCATGAATACTTGATGAATCATTCCTTTAACTTTAAACTTAATAATTTTTTTTCTTTCTTTTTTTACGAAAACGTTTAATTTAAAAATGATGATTTAATTCACTGTGTTTATAATTATATTAAATAATAATGTATAATTGTGCTAATATTGTCTCACATTAAAATTATGTACTCGGTCTAAGCTTAACCATTAAAATAATTAAGTATGAAATTATAAGCAGTCTAAGCTTAACCATTTTAATGGTTAAGCTTCGACCGCTTATAATTTCATATATATTTCATATATCATATTTCATTCTTATAATTTCATCATATATTTAGCCAATTCTTAGTTATTTTAATACTAATTTCTATGGCCGTTTAATCAGGGAAATTCCGTTAGATCGCGACTTCCGACAGAGGTTTGTTTTTTAAGAATTGAATTTATAAATAATATGAAATTTAATAATTTTTTTAATTTTTTTAATAAATTTAATAATAAAATTAATAATAATAAAAATAGTTAAAATACAGCAGTATTAGAAAGTTCTTTTTTTTTATTGAAAAAAAAATTAAGCGGTTGGGTCCCTCCAACCATCACGGGCTGCGCCATGTGCTGCGCCATGTGCTGCGCCACGTTCTGCGCCACGGGCTGCGTCACGGGCTGCTCCGTGAGCCTCATGAGGGACAGCTTGATGGCCGCGGCGAGCTATGGCATGGTTTCCTCGGAAGCCGCCACGATTGCTTTGGCCCCTATTGCGACCACGAAATCCGCGGCCGTAATAATACGGGGCAGCAGACAGCCTATACAAAAAGCTCATGAAGCGCTGCTGCCTCGCACCAAATGATGGACCTAAAAGAAAATAAGATATTACATAAAATTAATATCATGTATTTTGTGCAAAATGTCAAGAATAATAACCGATGTAAGAAATAATAAAAATAAATGATCAATTGCTCAAATAAGAAAAGTTCAATTACTCAATATCCTATAATAAAAAGTTGATGGAAGCTTGAAGTTGGCTGTTTCTCGCCAATTCCAAGAAGTCTAATTGTTACACTTTTATTCAAGGCTTGTGATTGGTTAAAAAAACAAAGGAATGGTATAGTTCATTTGAAAATTGTCTCGGGGGCGCGCGTAGCGCGCCTTTTGCCTCTAGTATAATAGATAAAAATGTAAATAAAAATAACAAATTACTGCCAAAAGAAGAAAAAAATTATAAATGGACGCAGAAAATTAAAACTTGGCCGAGACACCACCGTGTCTCTTGATAGAGGCAGAACATTAAAACATAAGATGGAACACTGAGTAATGTTGATATATTCTAGAATTTAGACTTCAATATAAAACAAAGCAGAAGATGAAAAAGTTTGTGTCAGATATTCAATTACTGAATAATTATACAAAAATCATTAAAAAACACTAAAATATTATAAAAACAATCATAAACGAAAGTAAGAAAAGAAGTAAAAGAATGAAAGAAAATAAACACAAAAACGAGTTGAGACAAGATAGCAAACAAGAAAAATGCATAAAAACAGAAGGAAAATAAAAGAAGACTACCTAACGGGATTCCAGGAAGGCCCAGATCTTCGACAGCCTCGTCGCCGTCGTCATTTTCAGCAACCCGGGCTGGCAAATTTTCCGGCATCGGCACAACGACATCAGCTGCAGGGGGTGGAGGTGGTGGTGGTGGTGGAGGTCGCGGTGGAGGTGCAGCTGGTGCAGCTCCTACATTTTGTCCAGCTGCCACTACTGCCGGCTGGACATCGATGTCGTTGCCGAAAAATTCAGCTACATAATCCTAAAACAAAAAGAAAATGAATTTTAACCTGCAATGCAAAAAACTAAAACATAAATATATTTTATTCTACTTAATGATTTATGTTTTTTAAGTATTAAGTTTATTATTTTCTATATTTAAATATAAATTTTGTTTATTTTCTGATTATTTTAAATTGTATTACTTACCATTTCTTCAGTTTCGTTTGCCATTGTTGTCGACATAAAACAATGCACGAAAAATATGGCGCAACACGAAAAACACAAAACACAATCGCATCAGTTTTGTGTTGCAATTCACCAGAAAGAAACTAGATGTTCGAAAAGGATAAGTTTTAGCTGCGCGCCATCTGTGCATACGATATTTATTATATGAACGCCAATCTCAAGTGGTAATAAGTATACACTTCTTTACCGACATTAATGATGAACATTCATCATTTACCTTATTTCTATTATATACTAAAAGGAGCCAGAACACATGTTTAGGAACACATCGTTGATAGATTGATAAACAAATTCCGAACATTGTTGGTTTTATTTCGCAAAAACTCTTAGTTATAAACGTAAGTATGTTTATATTTTTTACAATTATTTTAATATTAACAAGTTAGTTGTAAATTTATTAAAATCGAAAAGCGGAGTTTATTATTATTATATACAAATACAAATTGTATGTTTCAGTGGAATATTCACCATGCCCCCGAGCGAGCCAGAGAAAAAACAGGAGAAAAGTAGGTTTTTTTGAAATATTAAATAAAAAAAATATTGAAGGTAAAATGTCGTTGGCTTTTCAACTCATAATTGACATAACCTCTTGTCGGTTACCTTTTTATTAACGATATGATGTATTAATTAAAAATATGCAAATTGCGGTTATCTTAGCATATATTCTATTTACATTTGTAACTGTTGTTCACTTTTTGATCATATTTTGTCGGAAATTTTCATAATTTGACGAATTAAAATCGTTTTTCTGCAAAAAAAAAACCGAAATTATGTTTTTATCGGTTTTGTTGGTAACGTAGATTCAACATTTCGTCAACTTTTTTATATTTTCCAAGAATATCACCAAATATTTCAGAATACATTTTGTGTTATTAAGGTTAATTAATAATATTCTACTAAATTATTATTTTAGGAAAGAGAAACAGAAGAGCTGGCCAAAAAAAAATGCAGCGGAAGAACTTGCGAATAATTATAAGAAAGTTTGAAGAAGAAGAGAGGAGAAGGCGAAGAAGAAGAAGAAGAAGAAGAAAAAATGGAAAACAGCAAACGAATTAAGTTTGAAATGAAAAAAAAGCAATAAAACAATATCATTAATCATAATTCTTTACTGATTTCATACCTTTTGGCATTTGCATTTAAATTATTAAATAATTGCCGTTAAAATATTTTGTATTTTAAATTATTTCACTTCAAAACTGCCGCCAATATAAATATATTTCAATTTAGGGTTTGATTACTATGAAAATGATTGCAATTTTAGATTTCAGTTATTTCTATATTTTGCGACTAATCAAGTGTCGCCACGGCCTATTTGAATTTATGAAATTTACATAGTTGTGGCATTTATGACAACTAAATACTTTTACTTTTCGCGCTACGCGAGTTACTTTAATTATAAATGTTAATGATTCATTATAAAGATATTCTTGAAATTAAAGTTATCTAATGAAATATATTATCTCGACAAAGTAAATTAGATTAATTTTCGACACATTTTGATCAAAATTGTATATACAAAAATATTATCAAGTTGAACCTTTCAATTTATTCGAGAAATTAATATGGAATTCTAACGTAATTGTCAAATATGATTGAATTATCATTTTAAAGTAGAACTCGTTTAAAAGTACTAAAATAATTCTATTTGATGTTCAAATTCTATTCAAATTCCCGCTGAAATAATTACAATGCTCATTACAATGCTCAATTTTAATTCTTTAAAAATTTGCACTAACATAATTTAATTCATATATCATATATAAACTTCTTTTACAATTACCGCCAAAATAAATCAATTTTAATTTTGTGTTTGAAATCAGTCAAAACTCCCGCCAAAATAAATAAATCACAATTTCGAATTTCAATACTTGCAAAACTGCCGCCAAAATAAGTCAATTAGAATTTTATACACAACTTCTTTTAAAATTGCCGCCAAAGAGAATTGAATAATTACAATTTATATATATATATATATATATATTCTCTCTAGGACATACATATAATGAATGAAAAGAATTTAATTAATATTAGAAATAAAATAATATACGGAATTCAAACAATAAACCGCCGTAAAATAACCAATCAGAAATTCGGAAAGCAGGCCGAAGAGACCAATGAGAATTTAGGAAAGCCAGAACGAAATAAATGTGAAATGACAAGTGAAATGATGATTTTAAATGAATCCGCCAAAAGTAACCAATCAAAAATGCGGAAAGCAGGCCGATGAAACCAATGAGAATTTCGCATCTGGATTCGATTCGATATAGGCTGCAAATTCACACTGGTCATCTCTTTTTTCCCTCTAGGACTAGGACTAGTGTCTTCTGTTTGAATTGACTTCGATATCGTTCGTGATAATTAAGGGCATTTTGGATTGCGATTAATAAGAGTTTGTGTAAGTTATATATTTCTTATTTGTTAGTGTAATATGTATTAAATAAAAACTCTAGATTATAAATTCATTCAAGAAGGTTAAGATTATGTATATGTCAAAATTAACCTTAACAAATTTTCTTTTATTTACAGTTACGCACACAAATAATTTGTTCTGAATTTTGCTATGAGCATTTTTCTTTGTATAATCGTGATTGATATTGACGTGGATTTGGGATTACCATTACATATAGTGTGAGTTACTAATTATTTTACATTTATTAATGCATAAATTCATAATTAATCAACAAATAATAGTTGATATGTGTTAATTTAAGGTTGTTATTACAGTCGACTAAGCGACTAAATTTACAAACAAAAATTTATGTTTGAAATTGTTTCTAATTTATGATTATATTCATTGATTCATTTTTAATAACTAATGGCATGAATTTGTCAATAATTTATTTAGACTTGCTTGAGTCAGTTTCAAAATTTCATTTTCAATTTGACGAGCAACATTACTCTTCGCAAAAACGTTTAATGTGTTTTGTTGTATTGTATCTCTGTCCAACCTATTGTGTTTTTGACGTTGTGAATGTTGCAAAAAGTTAGTTCATAATATGGTGGTCAAGGTTTTTATACAAAAGACATAAATTTAAAAACGAATAGGTTTATTTATCATGAAATACTTTCTTAGTTGACTAGAAAGGTTATATTTATTTACAGGTAATATGTTCTGTGATGCCCCTTTTATGATATATGTTGTTGTGTATTTTGCAAGAACTTTGAACTTCTAAAATACATCAAAAACGTATTTGGGAATGTTCTTGTTAGTCACATTCCATAAGACTAAGGCTAATAACAAGAACTTTCGCTTACTTTTAAGTTAATTTGTTTCGAAAATGAACTTGATTGCATAGTTTACAATTGATCAGAATGTATAGATATCACCGTTGATATTTTAAAATATATATTAGATAAATTTTTCAGAGAATATCAAACTAAAAATGTCGATAATTTAGGAATTTAAGTAAAATTCACATTTTTGGTTTGTACTGTAACAAGCGTAGCTTGTCGGCTGCAGCGGTTTTTTTTATTTGTTCGGAAACGCAAGCATCGGACGTGAGTTATGATAGGCCGATGATGACATAATCTCAGTGAGACCGATGACGTAATTTCGAGAGAGCCGCGCTGTGATTGGCGACATCCGGGTCGCCGATGGTCGAGCGCTGCCCAGCTTGTATCTAACCGTCTGATTGGTGGCATCCCATCCGCCGAACGCCGCTCAGCCCGTAACGTGTTATCTGATTGGCCGGACGCTGCTGGCGGCCGTCGTCTGAGCTGACACAGCCACCCGGCGTCCACCATTAGTACCTTTATGTTTTCCAGGTTTTCCGTGTCCGGTATTCGCGCGTGTTTTGCATGTTAGCGGGATTCAAACGGCCGCCGTTTGAAACCCGCTAACATGTTAAAGTCAGGTAGACCGGTCGTCGGACTGATACATACAAAATAATATTAAAAATGCCTTGCAAAAATATACAATAAATAATGCTACAAAAAGTATTTATAAAGATCCACTTAAAGACAATTTTATCAAAAATCGGTCAATTACTTTTATTAACTTAAAATTTGCTTCGCTTTTGTACAAATAAACGAAAATATGTGAATTCGAAAGAAATTCCTACGTTACCGACATGTTTTGTTAGACATCGTCTTAACATCTCATTTATTGTAATAACAACCTTGAAAATTTGATTATGTATGCGTTTAAAAGCGTTATTTTTCAACTTTAACGATTTTCTTTTATTTCCAGTTACTTCCACTAATAATTATTAATTTTTATTGTGGATATTCTCCATTTAATACTATAAAATAGATAAATAGCGAGAAAGCGTACATCAAGAAGAAATAGCGCTTGATCTTTGTTAAGGTAAATCATTATTAAATTATAATAGGCAGATGCTATTCGCACCCATGCGTGTAAAAATGTTTTTCTATGGCCGCGGATCGCGGTCTCGCGGGTCATAAGTTGCCTGTTCGCGGGCATGCGGGTTGCGCTGCGCGGTCTTGCGGGTGATACTTGCTTAATCGCGGGCTTGTGGGTTTGCGGGTTTTCGTTTTTATCCCGTTTTTCGTTTCACGTACATACGTAGTCGTGTGTATTAGCTACGCCTGCAACATTTTTAGGCCCATCAAACGGTTAAAGTAGTTCGGCCATTGTAGAAACTAGTCAAAATAAAACTAGTATTTTTTAGATAGTAAATGTTGGTAAGGTTATAATACTTAAAAAGATTTTTTCTCACAACTGACAAATTTTTTAGCAAAACTCGATGTCAATACTTCAGTGGCCGAACTACTTTAAATACGTAGGAAACATTATTTCGTGCTAAACTGTTTGAAAATGCATAACTTTATGTAAAATTTGTCTCAATACTAGTAATTTGTCTTCTTTATTTGCAGGTTCTGTGGAGCTGCGCCAAACTATTTTGTGTCACAGAGCATTTGCAGTTGCTCCTAGATTTGTTTCAAATCTAGTTTCATTTAAGCTTTGAAGCTTAATTTGCTCCAATATCAATTTTAAATTGATTTTTGTTTGAGCGTAATAACTTCATAAAGTTATTTGTGACACAGCCTTAAGTTTATAAAAATATAAACAAATATATAGCATTTACATTATCGAATAAGAAACGGTAAAAAATAAATAATAATTATATTTATACAATTTATTTAGTGAATTGTTCTAAGAATAATAAATTATAAGGTTCAAAAGTGTTGTTTATAATTACGTTTCCTTTGTTCGACATACTATTTAACAAATTTTACTGTCTTGTTCATTATGTCTTCAAGGAATTTGGACCATATTTTATTTCAAATAAGGGAGAATTTGATGCTGGAAGAAGATCATATAGATTATTTTTATGATCTTTTACGCGAATGCTCCGACTTTGAACCTCAAGATACATTCAGGTTATACGTAAATGATCCTATTTATCATTACGGTGTGGAACATGTTCCACAATGTCGCAAACATTTGCAGCTATTATTTTCATGTTCAATTTTAGATGATCATAAAACATTCAATTACGGACACTGGGTTTGTGCTTATTATGATACAAAATTTATTTATGTCTACGATTCTCTTAACAAACGAGCATTAACGAAACATCAATTCGAGTCTCTGAAGAAATTATTTCCGTTTTACGATTTTGAAGCCAACCCAATACTATTTCCAAAAGTACAAACGCAAAACAATAGTATTGACTGTGGAGTCTTTGCGATAGCTAATGCAATCAGTATTGCGAAAGGAATCTTACCAGAAAATGTGATTTATGACTGCAAAATGATGAGGCGACACTTAGAACAGATGTTTGTATTAAGAAAAATTTCCATGTTTCCGTTAAGTGAAACTGTTGAATGTAAGTATAACATTCTTTCTAAACATGATTTTCCTTCTTTAAAAACATCTTATACGAAACTTAAAAAAACTAACACAAAAGTCTTGCAAATTGAAACTCAATCAAACAAGACAAAGAAAACGTTTCACACGAGACCTAAACCAGACACAAGCGATATGGTACAAAAAGTCAAGTTGGAACAAGTGCAGAAACAAAGTTATGTGGTTAACTTAAAAGTAGATAACAATGAAACTAAGCTGAAAAATAACAAAAATGTGAAACCAAATACTTTTATAAATGAAAATTATGATGCAGCAAATTCTTTGAAAATAAACTTGTCTGACACTTTGAAAACTTCTGCATCTAACGATAAACATGATACATCGATAGAGAGTTATACAAAAATGGAAAGACTTCGACAAAAAGAATATTACAAGCAAAATAGAGAAAAAATTTTACAAAAAAGAAAAGAGTATTATGCAAAAAATAAAACTTTAAAAAATAACAAAAATATAACCAATATCAGTAAGACTAACAAATTGCTTGAAGCAACAAAAAGTGATTGTATTTATTCTCATATGATAAAAAATTGCAATACTGAATATTTCCCTAATCAGAATATTCTCGTTAATCAAAAGGAAAGTGATAAAATCGATAATAGGCAATGGTATACTACACGCGATGTTTGTCTTGCTGCTTTTGATCCATTGTTTAAACCAGATTTGCAAACGGACAATGCTTCGACAAATGGTAATAAGGAAAAAAGTATATGCAAAGCCGACGGGTCTGCGGAAAAATGTGGGTTTAAAGTTTACAAACAACGAAAAACGGGAAATAAAAATGACACAATTAAAACTGGAAATAAAAATGGTAACTCTTCTGAACAAAATTATAAGAGAAAGAATAAATCTCTAATTAAAGATTTCAATAAAAAACGTAAAAGATTGACTGAAATTGAAGAAACAAATGTAACCATTAAGAGTAATAAAGATGGATTTCAGGAATCTAAAAAAATTAGTCATTCTAATTACATTACACAAACTGATTCAGATTTTAACTATAATGTTAATAATAGTAACTATTACTTAAACATTGTATCACAAAATAGTATTCCTAGTGACATTACACAAATTGAACGACATGATAATACTAGCATTGCTACTGCTAATAATTCAATTCCAGTTAATAATATTAATAACAGTAACACACGATTAGTTGTACAAAACAAATTGAATGTTGAATCTAAAGAAGTAAGTATTTCTAATTCTTTCATAGTAACTCAACCAAATCATAATCCTAATAGTGTTAATGGTGATAATATAACTGTTATAAATAGCATTAGTGACAACGACGTCGATCAAGTAATTCCTGAAACCACGGTAATAAATGGTATACGATTACTATCTAACGAAGAATTACAAATTGTATTGGATGGAAAAATGTTAAGTGGAGATCATATAAGTAAGTTTAATGAGATTCTTAGAAAATGTTCAAGTTTTAAACCACAAAGTACTTATTATTTAGATGTACCGTCGAGAATCAAACCCTTAGAGAGACATGAAAAACATCTTCAAATATTATTTAGTCATTCTGATGATACATTTCGTGGACACTGGGTTTATAGTTATTACGATGGTAACAATTTATTCATATACGATTCTTTAAATGCAGGGAGTTTACATCCGCATCATAAACTATATTTGGAACATTTACTCCCATTTTTTTCTTGGAACCAACAAAATGTTAAATTTCCTCATGTACAATATCAAATAAATAACGTTGACTGTGGAGTTTTTGCGATTGCATTCGCTACATCAATATACTTCAATAGATCTCCTGAAAATTGTAAATACAATTACTCAATGCTGCGATCTCATCTACATGATATTTTTGTATCCCATAATTTACAACACTTTCCGTGCATTTTTCAACAGTCTATTCTTTCATTTATAGATAATGATTATAATAATAAAATATACAGTATACTAAAACGAAATGACACTAAAACGTTTGAGGCTAAAAAGATTGAAAATGAAGCAAAAGGAATTACAATTGGTAATAATAACGAACAAAATATTGATAAGAATATATACGTTTCTTCTGTAAATAAAATTAAAAAAGTAACCAAAGATTTGTCTGAATCATCTGCTAAGTTAATGTCTGAAGCGTCTGTACGTCAATTTCACAACATTTTTCCTGACAAAAATGAAAATTTCTTAGAAGAAGAACGTGATCGGCTAAAAATCTATTATCAAAATAATAAAGATAAGATTTTGCAGAAAAGAAAGGACGATTATTGGAAGAAGAAACAAACGACAATGGTGAAATCTAATGATATGAAAGGTAATATAGAAGAACTAGGGAACCTTAAGTTGAACATATCTAAGGAGGCATACATTCAAAATTTAACTAAATCGCTCAAGAATAATTCTGTAGAGGAGAATAGAATTGAAGCAGAATATTTAATAAAGTGGTGTCTCAATGCTAGACAAAATGATGTAAATAATTTGAGAAGAACTTTAAAATTACTTAAAGTTAAAGCGGAGGTTTGTTTATCACGTTTTCATCAAATCGGTTGCACTTCTTTTAATGATGAATCCATTAACGCTATTTGTGGTCAGTCAATGCATACTGCTACTTCTGAAGCATACTTTTATGAAGTTGCTTATAATTTACTGAATAATTCGCAGGTAATAATTACAAATGATGACGGTAAGAGTATAAATATTTTGCTGTTAAGAGAAGGTAAAGCTAAATTTAATTGGAAATGTTCTTCATTATGTAAATCTCCAAATTCTGACCTTTTAAAAGATTTGATTACGATTTATGAAGACATTATGAAATTGACTTTACCTAAAGCTGTAAAATTTTTTGAGAATTTTTCTTTATGCTCCAATCAGACTAATTCATTAAAACTTGGACATCCTTTAGAATGTTATGTAAATTATAACTCGTGTAAATCCAAAATGATAGGTATCGAAACTTTGTCACCTCATTTTACTACGATTAGAAACGTAAAACGACTTATTTACAAATTTATGAAATTAAACAAAACCATTGAAAGTTTAGATTATGCTCTAGATAATAATCTTGTTGAAGATATAAAATTGATAGTTGCAAAGGCTAAAAACAAGCTTACAGAATTTTATCACCCTGAAACAAACGATGATATGTTATTAAGTGAAGATGATATAATATTGAAGTATAGCCGTGCGTTTAAGGCATTAAAGAAAAGAACAATGGATACTGCTTCGTTATCTTGTATTTCATGTGAAAGACTTTGCTTTAAAAGGGATGTTACTACAATTGAAATTATAGAAAGTGAAAAATTTGATAGCCAACAAATTTGGAGTAGGTTGATGGATTACTATAGTTCATCAGTTAATGAGACATTATATATTTGTAAGTTTTGTTACACAAAATTATCTAAAAACATAATGCCATCAACTTGCATTTTAAATAATTTAGAAGTAAAAAGTATTCCCGAAGAAATTAAAATGCTTAATGACTATGAAAAAATTCTGATTCAAAGAGCAAAGGCATTTCAAACTATTCAAAGAATGGATGCAGTATCTAAAAAAAATCTAGCGTATCGATACAAAATTCCAAAAGTAAAAGGAAGCACATTTCATTTGCCATTACCGTTGGAAGAAACATTGAAAAAAATATGCCCTTCAACGGCACCAATTAATTTAAATCATGAATTTTATATTCTAGTACGAGGCATTCCAACTAAATCGAAAATTGTTTGGGAAAACTTGGTAGACGTTCGTAAGGTGTACAAAGCTCTATTATGGCTTAAGCAAAATAATTACTTATATTCAGAAATACTTTTGCCCAACACGTGTGAAGAACTATTGAGTACAGAATTGGCAGAAGTTGAATATAAAGAAGAAATAGAAGATTTACCAGTGTTGTTGCCGAATGTAACATCAGAAACATTAAGAGGAGAAGATGAAGAACTTACATCAATAAGCAACTTAGAAGCAAGAATCATGTCCGGTAATGATGAAGATAGACAAAATGAAGTACTGAATACTCTTCAGGATGATGCAAAAAATACTCCTAAAAAGATAAAAAAAGATTTAAATAAAAAGCATGATGCACTACTAACATTAATGTCTCAAACAGATTCTTATTATGAACAGTTTACAATTTACCCTATGCATGAAAAAAGAAAACACGATTCTGCAACAACATTATATCAAATGGTAAAAGTTCATGACATAGCTTTAAATAATAGTGTTAAAGACTTGGACTTAAGATGCTTTCCTGATTTATATCCTTATGGGAAAAATGGTCAAAACGAATATAGAGAAGCACGAATAACCGACTTCAACTTCATTAAAAGCAGACTATTATCTAAACATCCACAATTTCGGACAAATATGCAGTACTTATTTTATTTACTGAACGACCACAACAGAAGACAATTAAGTGCAGGCATTTACTCCAAATTGAATATTACTAATCCTCGTGAAAAATATACAGCACAAATGTATTTGGAAAAATTATCTAATTTTGAACTGGAATCTAACTTAACAACAATATTTGCTAGGTTAAGAAATACAGAACAATATTGGAAAAAACCCAAAAATGATTTGATGTGTATGCAGCGTTATTATGGACCTCCTACATGGTTTCTTACTCTTAGTCCAAGCGAATTTGAATGGAGTGATTTATTAGAATATTTACGCTTGATAAATGAAAACCTACCAGCTAAAAACAAAACATTAAATGAACTTATTGCTTTTGACCCAGTTTCAACGTCAAGATTCATTGACAATTCATTGACAATACTTATTTGGATTAAAGATGCACCAATTATAGGATAATCTAGCAATGACGAAATAATGTCTTTCATTAATAAATATGTAACGTGTAAAATGCCAAATAAAAATATATCACCAACTCTATTTCATCACGTAGATAAGTTTCAACGCCATCACCACAATGATTATTGTTTACGAAGTAAAAAAACTGCAAAAGGCTTTAAACGTGTATGCCGTTTCGGATTTCCGCGAACAGTGACAGATTGTATAGTAATAAGGGATGTTGCAGTCTCTATTGCAGAAAGGAAAAAATTAAGGACGAAATCCCGTTTGTATGATATACCTAGAAGAGAAGAAGAAGGTTTTATCAACGATTATAATCCTGCAATACTCACAGCTTGGACAGGTAACATGGACATACAATTTATTGGAGAAAAATCACATTTTCTAGCAAATTACGTAAATAAATACATTTCGAAACATGAAAAAAGTAATGTTGATATTCTGGACGTAGTTAATACCACGAAATCTTTATGTAGTGCATTATGGAATATTGGAATGCGCATGTTGAATCATAGAGAATGCGGTGCACTTGAAGCTTCTGACACTCTTATTGGAATGCCATTATATGGCACTGACTCTAAAACTACAATTCGTTGGTTGGATGTTAATATGGTTAGAAATAGAAAGTTGAAAGCACGGTCTGAAATTGAAGCATTGGATAAAGATTCAGAAGACATTTTTTGTCCATCGTTCATTGATACATATTATCCAATGAGACCTCCACATATTGAGATGGTAAATTTGTATGAATTTGCTACACACTATGACATTGTTCGTCGTAAACCATGCAATGAAGCAGCAGAATATTATGTAATTGGAGATAACTGTTATTTGAAAAAACGTAAACGTGGTTACTTGATTAATCATTATCAATATAACATCCATTTAGAACCTGAGCGATATTATTATTCTCTATTGCTATTGTTTAAACCTTGGAGGGAAATTAGTGAATTACGAGCAGGTTTCGACAATTACAAGGATGCGTTTTTAGCAGCTGAAAAGCAATTCAAACCTGCAGCAGAATATCACGATTTGTTACAGAAAGCGCAACAAAACTTAGACGCGATGAAGAACCAAATTGAGGAACATATGAAAGAAAATGAGAATGAAGAAATGAAAATTAATTCTATTCATCCAGATGACTGTGTTCCAATGGAAGTCGATTGTGCAATGAAGGATTTCATAGATGCAGGTAACAAGTATGAAAATGAAGATGTAAACAATATGATTCCAAAATTAAATTGCGATCAAAAACGTGTATTTGATAAAGTAACAAATATATTAAGTACAGAAAACGAAGTTCTCCGCCTTTATGTTAGTGGAGAGGGAGGTACGGGTAAAAGTTATCTTATAACAACCATAAGACAATGGACTAAACAAATTTTGTCCAAAGACACAGCTGTAACAGCACCAACTGGAATAGCTGCATTTAATGTAGATGGTTTAACTATTCATCGGTTCTTTCAATTACCTGTAGAACATGGGCATACAGCAAAGTATGCAAGTCTATCAGACACAGTTTTGAAAGTGTTAAGAGAACAGTTACAAAATGTGACACTGATAATTATAGACGAAATTTCAATGATATCAAATGTTACATTAATGTATATACATTTGAGGTTAATGGAAATATTTAATACTGAAGATGAAGAAAATGGATGGTTTGGAAAAAAACATATTCTTTTCTTTGGAGACCTTTTACAATTACCTCCTGTTCATGAGGATTCAGCTTATGTAAACCTCCAAAAGGACAAAATCAAAAAATATATTGGATCGATAGGTAGTTTTAATCTTTGGGCTTTGTTTGAATATGATGAACTTATTATTAATATGAGACAAAAAGATGATCATACTTATCGAGACATATTATCCAAAATTCGTATCGGAATAATTACGGATGATAATATTAATATTTTAGAAACACGAAAAATTAAATTAGAAGGAACTAGTTATGAAGATCGACTGAAATTGCTTTGTGAATATATTGATACTCTGCCTGTAGATGCAGTATGTTTGCTTCCAACTTGTGATCAATGTAATGTGTTGAATTCTGCTATGTTGAATCGTATAGACTCAGAAGAAATTACACTTATAGCGACAGATACAACAGATTGTTCCAATTATTTAAAGACCAAAGCTTTAAAATTATTAGAAAAGCATGAAGAAGATACCTCTCGGACAGCTGGACTAGCTAAGGTTATATCTATAAAAATCGGAGCAAAAATTATGATTAGAAGGAATATAGATTTAACATTAGGACTTGTTAATGGAACTATTGCTACAGTTACAGCTGTAAGGCGTAGTATAGAAAATAATAATCACATCGAAAGTATAACGCTTGAATTACCCGACAAAAAGGGGCATATATTAGAACGATGTAAAGTTAAATTCGAAATCATGCCTAAAGCTTTTATTATCCGAGAACAATTTCCAATAAGTTTAAGTTATGGCATGACAATTCACAAAAGCCAGGGATTAAGTTTAAGAAATGCCGTAATAGATGCTGGAAATTCTATTTTCAGTTGCGGACAGACATATGTTGCACTTTCAAGAGTAACATCATTAGAAGGTTTACATTTGATTAATTTTGATCCATGTTGTATTAAAGCAAGTGAGGCAGCTATTATCGAATATAACAGATTACGCAAAAACTATAGACCAGATTTACTCAAAATTAGTATAAGTAATAAAAAATGCGTAAAAAAAATACAAGATGTTCGTTGGACAATTCCTAATAAATACGTAAAATGTCAAGTTGAAATGAATGATAAAGAAGTGGGTAAATCTGCATGGAAAATACGCGGTTTGTTCAATTATGACGGTGTATCTTGCTATGCAATTTCAGTATTACAATGTCTTTTATATTGTGACGCAGTTAGAGAGGTAATTTATCACTTAGAATCAAAACATCAAATTAGGAAAATTATTGACCAGTATATTAATCGGTATGATGATATAGATATACGAAACATTAGACGTTTTGTTGATGATCGATTTGCGGAACACAGGCAACAAGATGCTGCAGAATTTCTTGTACAATTTTGTAATAAAATCAACAATCTAGAAAAAGTATTGCAAAGAAAAATCAGTATTAAACGCCAGTGTCGTACATGTAAATACTGCATCGCAGATAATAATGATACAGACTATGTTTTTTATCTAGCTGTACCACCAAATAGAAACGTAACGTATACTTTACAAGATATTATTGATTATAATATTGGCAAATGGATAAATGTTGGAGCATCCTGTACTAATTGCAAAATGGGAACTTTTGTAGAAAAAATCGAAGTGTTGCAAACAACAGATATAATAATAATAGTATTAAAGTTATTTGAATTTCTTAATAACAATAGCTCAAAAATTAATAATCTGAATATTAAATCAATTCCAACAACATGCATTAAATTAAATAACCATAATTATAAAGTTCTTAGTGCTATTTTTCATCATGGAAATGATATGTACTGTGGACATTATACAGCACTAGTAAGGACAAATAAATCTGGATGGATGCACGTCAATGACTCAGAAGTTACAGATATTAAATGGCCGAGAAATTCGAAGGAAGCATATATATTCATATTAGAGAAAACTTCTCCTAGAAGAAAATAATGTATATCACTACCCTCGGAATTAAAAGTGTATTAAATATACAAAGAATATTATTTAAAAAATCCAACTGACAAATAAATTTAAAAAACATATAAATGTAAAAATTACAATAGTAATTTACTTAACTAGTGAGCGAAGGAGATACTTTTCCCACTAGTGAAAAAAGAATCGACATAGCTCACAAGTTGAGTACAATGCTTTTCCTTACAAGAGTGGGAAAAGAAACTACTTTTACCGCTCAAGTGAGGAAATAGTATATTCCGCAACTAGGGAGAAAAGTTGCCGATTCTAGACGAGTGTGAGTTTTGATGCACGAGCCGAAGGCGAGTGCAGAAATCTCACACGAGTCGAATCAGCAATTTCTCCCTAGTTGCGGACGATATTTTTTCTTACTAGTGCACCGGAAAGGTCTTTCCTTCCTCGAAAAGTGGGATAAAAGTGGTACTTTCCCTCCCTAGGGATGAAAGTAACTAGAGAGATGGAAAGTAACTAGAGTGCAAAAAGTATCCCTACTACTTATTTAAATTATAAGAATATTTGCCCTCCCGAGGGAGAAAAAGTGCCACTTTCGTCCCACTTTTGAGGGAAGAAAAGACATGATTTCGGTGCACGTGTGAGAAAAATATTTTATTTTTACGTAAACTATAACAAATAAAACGCCATGAAAAATAATTAAATTTAGAAAATATTAGAAAACTAAAAAGAATACATTTCAAAGGTACAAAATGGACCAGCCAAGATAAATACACATATCTCCTAAACTCAATTAACTTAAACACCGATATGAATAAATCGAGTTATAAATATTAAAACAGATGTGAAATCATTATCAAGCCAAATTCATCTACATAAAAATATCATCAAAATTATGTATATAGTGATGATAGTATTACAATTAACAACCTCAAAAATTCGTTACACTAAATATTTATTATTATAATTCACTAAACTGTAAAAAATCAATATACTAATAATATTCTGCAACTATAAATTACCTTACAAAGGTAAAAAAAATGGACGAGCCAAGGTGTATATATTCCCTTTCCCTTAAACTCATTAACTTAAAAACCTAGAAAAATGCATTGGACTTTATACATGAAAAAGATGTGAAATCATGGAAGGAGCCAAGTGTATCTATATATAAATACGAAAAAAAACTATGAAAATAAACCCAAAAAAGTACTTTAAAAGTATAAATCCAAAATATGTGAAAAAAAGACGACGTTTCTTACTGAAACTATATTCCCAAGATTACTTAAAAAGGAAATGTACAAATATATAATCTCAATTTTCTTAAATTATATAAATTAAACCCTAAATATTATTGTTAATTAAATAAACTAAAAAAATAAAAATTACCTTACAAAGGTAAAAAATGGACGAGCCAATGTGTATACGATACACCGTTTCTCCCTAAATTATATTGTAAATTAAATAAACTAAAAAAATAAAAATTACCTTACAAAGGTAAAAAATGGACGAGCCAATGTGTATACGATACACCGTTTCTCCCTAAATTATATTGTAAATTACAAAATATCTTAATGGATTCAAATACAATTATTTTTCACCTCCATCTCTCCCTCCCTCCCGCAAAACCGAAATAATTTAATTTCATTAATCCAATTATTTAGAATCCTTGAAACCCCACAAAAAATGTATTGAAACAAAATGTATAAAAAAATGTTATTCCCCAACAATAATAAAAACAAATGTTGTAAAACTCAACATTAAAAGAAAATGTAAAATGCCTTCAAACTCTGTATTAAAAAGATATGAAATCATGTAAAGAGCCAAGGTGATTGATAAATTAAAAAAATAAAAAATGTAAAATGCCTTAAAACTCTATATTAAAAAATGCAAAACAATTTTTTAAACTATAATTTAAAAATGTGGATTGCTTTCAAACTCGACACTAAAAAGATGTGAGAACGTGTAAGGGGCCAAGTTGACTGATAAACTGAATTCTAACAAAAATAAGTCATTAAAAAATATAATTTCAAGAAAAATCTTACCAAAAAAATCATTTATAAAAATATACCCTTAAAAATCCCAATAAAATTTCTACCAGAAATAGTTAAAAATAAGAAACATGTTTCTTTATAAAAAAAATTTATATATAACAAAAATATTCCTAACAAAAACTTACCAAACAAAAAAATGTATAACAAAAATATTCCTAAAAAACAATATAGAAAAATTTGTTGTTAGTTTCCTTAGTTTTGTTAGTCTTGTTAATCTTGTTAGTTTTGTTATACATTCTTAGTTTCATTAGTTCCGATACTTTCGTTAGTTTCGAAGAAAAATAAAAAAACTTGGCGCGAACCTTTTCGACATAGCATTCGAAATACCATTTCCATATATTTTTGCCGATATGTTATAGGATATGTTTCAGATATTTTAAAACTGCTTTAATATAAAAATGGTTCGCGCCAAGTTTTTTTATTTTTCTTCGAAACTAACGAAAGTATCGGAACTAATGTAACT
>JABFPJ010001726.1:0-23479 GCA_022817425.1 Gryon sp. ZL-2020 | reverse complement strand
TATATATATTATATTATTCATTATATAAACAAGAATGCTAAAAAGTGATTTGTAATAATAAATCACGATTACTCAATTGAAATCGTATTACTTGAAAGCAAATCTCTTTAGTGCATTTGCAATGGGAAGTTCAATAGCATAATAACAGTTATATATATACACATACACAAATGCTTGCTCAGTATAAACTGATTATTCTACTTTAATTTAGATGACAGGTTACATATATGATTCAACTGTTTCTTGATATAGAAAATAGCGTATTACTTATATACTTCATATCTTAATAAAATATTTAATTGCATATCGGCAAATATTATTTATACCAAAAATTTTTTAATATTTAAAAGAAAAAATGTTGCAATGAAATTAATATTTTTAATTCATGATACATTACTAATACCTATACTAATAAAAGTAATAAATTATTTATTATGAAGGTTCAAAAGTGGAAAAGCACGTGTTCTATGATAACGTCATGTTTGTAGTTATATATTGACAGAACAAGTTGCTCTGAAAGTCAAGTTTATGCACAGGATTTACGTCAAGTTTACACAAATCTAATGCAATACTTTGTGTTAATATTTATATTAATCGTATTCATTATAAAATGGTTTTATGTTTTTAACATAAAAATATGGTTAAGTAAAAAAATCAAATTGTTTTCGATTTTTTATACAATATAATAAATATAATAATAAAAAAAAGCAGCTCATAAAATAAACTTAAAAAAAACTTACAAATACAAATATAACCTCAAATTAGATTAAACTGGTATTTCCGATTATTGCTATTATTGCACAAAATTTATTAAATAATTTGAATTTATTAATAATTATCAATATAATATGCATTTGACGTGTACTTAATTCACATTAAACAAATATATTTACATGTTTAATATCTTTTTTATTTTTGATTAGTGTAAATTATTGATGTAAATATTAATTAATGACAATAGTTGTGTTAGATTTGTGTAAACCAGATGCATACGAGATTTGTCGAGTTATTACTTACGTCGCGCGTTTCGGTGCGAAACGTGTTTGTGCGACGAGAGCGTCCGTCGTAGTCGGCTGTCATCGATAATGATCAACACGTCCGCTCCCCTCCTGTGGCTCTTTTTTTCAGCTCTCACGTAGAATAATTGTCAGGACGTTACACGTCATGTCTTATGTCTAACATTGCACTTTCTTATACAAATATTCTATCATCGAAAAAAATATAAAAAATAAAAAGAAACTCTGAAGAGGGGAGGGATTTTCTCGCAGGTTTATAAGGTATTTGTTGAGTGTATATTATTGACAGTATATTGACAGAAACGTCAAATAGATTCACTTGAATATGTGGCTGATGAAAAGGTTATTTTTTGTGCCCGCTTTTGAACAAATTTTCACGTGTTGTGACAGTTGTTCCCGGTGACCCGCTTGCTTTGGGTAACACACTCTATAAGTCTATAGCTATACTCTAACGACACAGGACACATACGCACTTCGTCAAACTTTGCCGCAAGGTGGCAGCAATTATTTTATCACACTGGAATTGACTTTTCACAAATCGCTTGAATTAATATTTCTTATATTATTTATAAAATGTAAAATTGCAAATTAAAATATATCATATTTTTTTATTTCTTATACTTATATTATTTTAATTTTTATCTTATAATAATTTATCAGAAACTGTCTCCCTCAGATTTAAAATGATGACGTCAGTATACAAATTCGCGCCTAATTTACATATCCTAACCTAACCTATTTCTTTGTAGATGTTTGATATTTGATGTTGTCATTAATGTCAAATGTTCGGGAATGTCAAACTATTGTAAACATTATTAATTTTCATTCACTTTTTTGGAGTAACATTTATTATAAATTATGACAAGAAAAGAAACTCTAATGGAGCAGGTGAATATAATTATTTTTAATTTATAATTAATAAAAATTTTATTGTTTTACTAACAGGAGTGATGACATGTAACAGATTGTACTGTAAACAACATACAATTTCATTCATAATTATTTTAAAAAATATAGAAAAATATATATTATATATGTAAATATTGTATTATAATGAAATATTATTAATATTTAAATAATTTAATGTTTTACTAAAAATAATTGTTATATAATTATAATATAATTAAAGAAACATTTACATTTTTATAACAAAATAAGTAATGTACTATTTACTATATTATACTTATTTTATATACTTTCTTTTATGAACGTTAACATCTTTATTTAAATTAAAAACTAATTAACTAATATTTAATTCTATAGTCAGGATAAATTTGTTCATTAAGGTATCGAAATAGATTAATTATGGTAAATTTGCTAAAAAATAAGATTAATGACAAAGTAAAAAGTTGATGTTCTTTTTATAAATATCTTGTGAAATATAAAACATTTATTCATATTGATTTTGGTTAACATTTAAATAGAAATTACACTGAATGAATTATACTTAATATTTTGAAAACATTGTATCAAACATGTAACGTATAAATGTATTCTTCATACTGAATATGGTTTATTCACCAGTCATCTACGTATTACAAAAATTGCATGTAAAAAATGACTTTCAGTAACTATAGTGTAGTAATATAAATTATAATAATTATATTGAACACATTGTCGACGAGATTCAGTTGTATGGATTATACAAATATTTCATTTGTTATAGGTCCAGCAAGTCGAGGACATTTTGAAAGACTCGTTGCATCGTGTGAATGTCATCGAAAAGAAGCTTAACGCAAAACTAATAACTATTGAAAATCGTGAAAGGCTTGAAAAAGAATTAGAGGATGTTAAAATTGTTCTAAAGAGTAACGAACAAAGACTGAAAAATCTTCGTAAAGAGAATACAAAGTCATTTATGATTGCATCTTGTTTGGTCTTCTTCTGTTTTCTCTTCTATGGAATTTACGAGATGCTTAATAATTATTAATTATTAATCAAATTATAGACATTTATTTTATATTGAAACATATTTTGTACGATAGATAATATCTATTTATAATAAAACAAAAGAAATACGATTGTGCGTTTTTTAATATTCATTATATTGAATTGTTTTCTCTCTGTAAGTTATTTATGATATTGTATATCTTTATGAAAGCAAATGTTTTTTATTATATAAAAATTTGTCTTAAAAGTTTTAAAAGTATTTGCTCAAAATAGATTTTCTTATTTCATTGATTTTGATTGATATTATGTATTTTTTAACAAGAACTAAATATTTGTTCATTCGGTTGTTTCCTTGATGTTCATTGACGATTTTGTGAATATTGTTTGACAATAATTTCACCTTATAAAAACGGTATAATATTATACGCTTGATTCCAATAAATCATATTGCGGAGTACCAGCCATTCGACTTTTCACATACTTAGCATGAATTTCGGGGGCGAGGTAACTCTGTTTTACTGCTGAATCATCTTTCATTAATACTGTCCAAGACATCTAAAAATATAAATTATATATCAATAAATTTGTATATAAAATACGAAATTTTTAGTTAAATTCATAAAGTTTTATATAAAACTTTCTATTAACAAAAAATATTGTTATGTACCAGTCTTGGAAATTTATCTCGTGGAATGACATATTGTTCTCCAAACAAAATTTTATTCACATCGGCGCGTTCACACCAAGGCCAAATCATGTAATCTAACATTCCTGGTTTATCACCTCCGAAAAATGCACTGCCACGTTTAACTAATTCTCGGTCAAGTATTTGCAGATCTTCGAACGTTTGCTTGAGTAGTTCCAATTCTTCTTTTGGCTTCAAATATAACTGAAATGAAATATATAATTGAGTATATTTCAAATTAAATATATTATTTATAAATGAAAATAAGATATATTTTCAGTTTATATTGAGCTATATATTAATTTTTAATTTTTAGAACTTTTTAATATTTGTTTGTATTTTTTAAATGCAAATGTTTCTTGCATGTAATAAACTTTTCAGTCGTGCGCAGCGGAGAAAGTTGGAACTAACAGCGCTCTCGTACCGAAAGCTTCGCTTTCGGTACTCGATGCGTGTTTGTTCCAACTTTCGCTCCGCTGCGCAAGACTGAAAAACGTCGTATCGGCCTCGGGCGCAGTGGCGCCCTCGGACATAATATACTATTTACTTCAAACTTTATTATTTCACGACATTTTTCCCCTTCTTTAATTGAAAATTTTTTAATTAAAGAAGTGATCAAAAAATGTTTATATTAAATGTCGATTATTTATTTCACACATTTTGGCACAAATCAAAACTGGATGGGAATTTTTTTTTTACTTTAAAGAGTTTATTTTTAGTTTATTTAAAGAGTTAAATTTGTGTATCAAAAAATACCGTCTGTCTGCTAGATATAATAGCATTGAATCTTGAAATCATGAGTTTATCTTTGGCCTTGGCTAGAGGATCGTTCGGAAATAAGGGATTCTGCGGATATGCTTCGTCCAAATACTCAGCTATAATTGTGCTTTCGTATAATGTTTCTCCATTTTCCAGTTCTATGCAAGGTACTTTTCCTAAGGCACTTTTTTCCGAAAGCCATTCAGGTTTCTGAGATAGATTTACATACACAACGTCATAGCTAAAATAATATAAATACATAAATATTGTTGTATTATTTCCAATTAATGTGTTCAAGATGGTTTTCAAAGTAATAGTAATCAGGTTAGTAAATATATATAACTAGATAAGAATATTAATTTCTTGAAACATCTAGAAATAAGCTTGCTTGAAAACAAATATTAATGTTTTTATCAACGTAACATTGATTTACACTATACATTGTAAAGATATCCTAAAAATGTTAATCCGTTATGTTCTAAATATAGATCTCACATCATGACATTGAATTGTGCATTAATTGATATAATACATTAAATATTAATGTAATAAGTAATTAATGAATTTATAGATTTTTCTAGATTCCATTAATCTAGAAAAGATGAATATAATTAAATTTCGAAATAAGTTATAAGTTTATTTAATATGCATTTTTGTACATTTACATTTAAATTCTGTAGAAAAAATTGTATTAAAATATAAAAAGGTTAAGTTTATTTTGGAGAAAAAAACAAAAACAGAAACATTAAAAAATGTTTAATTTTTTTTAATTCAATGATAAATAATTCGCAAATAGTAACTTACGGAATATTTTTTGCATCCAAAATAAGATGTATTCTTTGGGCATAAGGGCAAAATCTCATACTGTACAAACGTAGTTTACCGGGAACAAGCGGCGGTGCTTCGGAACCTAAAATAACAATAATAATATTGAATTTTAGTATAGTAAAAAAATTTGATATTACCGGTTAATAAATATAAATAAATATTTTACCTGCACTTAAATGTTTGGTCGTCATTTTTTTTTGTTTTTGATTCACACAAGAAATTGCACACGTTGATCCACTATTTATTTACATTTATTGATGACAATTGGAGGGATGAGTTTTGGTGTTGCAAACGCCAATAATGTTTTTGAAAAATTCTGTTTACTCACGACAGTGACTGCGAAGCTCCTACTTATATAGTTATAGCTCGTAGTACGACTTACGAGCTATATAGCAACAACTATAGATATAGATATACTATATTAGTCAACATTCAACAGGGCTTGTTATCTGTAGCGTGCTTATTATTGGATATTATTTTGATTTGAGTAGTTCTTAATAAATACAAAATAATATCGAAAAGTTTCTACATTATCGACATTTATGCATATTTCAAAAAGTGTACATTAATAGAAGAATAGTCATATTAATAATAAATATAAATAAATCAAGACATTCTCTTCTTCTTTGAATGGAAAAGTCCACTTATGGCGTTTACTTTGTTGAAACCTAACCCAGTTTTAGTTTCGTCTTTCTCTCTCACATTAGATTTTCCATATAGATGAAGTGAGAAACTAAAAAGTGAGTCAGGTTTCGGCAACAAAGAACACGCTATTAGTATTCACTTTTCTCTTTAGATGGCAAGGTAGCTTTTTTAGGTGCAATGTCAGATATGAAGTGCACTTCTTATGGTATGAAAGCAGTGTCCTTGGTAGACATTGTATAGTAACTTTTTTTATAATAATAATTATATTTTATTTGCAATCTATAATTAAATTAAATTAAACTAATCTATATTTAATTGCTTTTGAAAAGTTTGTTTATACTTTTATTTTTTTTTTCGATTTATTTATTATTATTATATTTGTTATTTTATCATTATATATTATTTATTTATTTATAATTACTATTTAAATGTATTTTATTTTCCTTTAAAAATTTAAATGATTAAAATGTAATATTTAATAATTTATTTAATGCATTTTATATCTTGCAAGCTTCAATTGATAAGTCAGTTATAAGTTGTTTTTACTTCATTTGGTTCTTCGACATAAGTTATATGTATAGTATCAGAGCATTTTGTTAGATGACACTGTTTGTATCTTACTGAGTGCACGACAAATTAGCCGTTTCAAATGTAGTAGAAGTCAATTTTATTTTTCAATATAAATAAATATAAATATTATTCAAAATATAGATATATATAATTATTAAACTGATAAAAAAGATTAATAAAATATCATTTAAAATAAAAGACAAATGGTTATACAAATGGCGTATTCGGTAATTCAGAAGTTTTCATATTAAAAAAGGATACGCTTATTATGTGAGTTAAATTGTCTGCCCTTTTTTATTATGAAAACTTCTGATTTACCGAATACGCCAAAGGATTTATCCATTTTAATTATTTTTTTTGAAATAATTAAATTAGTTAATTATATTTTAATAAAAATACACAATATATTTTTTCTAAAACACTTTAATACATTTTAAAGTATCTTAATAAATATTTTTAAACATTTTTCTACATACATATTGTTTTTCATTTTATATTTTGTTTTGTTTATTAATTATATTTTAATCATTTTTCATAACTTTAATTTAATTATATAATTTTTATATATTTATATTATGAATAAAATTTATATTTATTAATATTAAGAAATAGTATATATACAGTATATATACAGTTTATATACAGTAGAACTTGTAAGGAGTCCTGCTCTGTGTCTTTTTTTTAAGTCTGAGGAATCCTGTGTTTCTATCTTTTTTCCACTTATGCTTTTATATGATATAAAAAAAGACTGAAATAGAGGATTCTTCGCAGACTATAAAGGAAAACAAGATTTGACTCTTTACAAATTCTATCGTGATATTAAAATAAAATATACTTCAAAAAATAGAGATATTTTTTGTCTTCTTTAAATAAAAGAATCTATTTATAAATATGACAAATAGAATGGAATATATAAAAGCAATATACAAATAGAAGTACTGGATTAAATATAAATAAATATATTAGAAATAATTGCGTAAAAATAAAAAGCTACCGTAATGTCTAGCATATACAGGAAATTACATAAAATTTATGTAAAGACTAGCTAATCACTCAGCTTGACCAGGTTTGAATGTTAGGATAACTATAAAAGAATGTTTATTAATTTAGCAACATAATCGACTCTAAGTAACATGTAAAAATGAATAATTGCTGTTTATTTGTATGTTTTCAAATATCATGCTGAATTACCAAATTCATAAAAAATTAATTACATTTGTAAGTTTTCAACAAAAAACAAGTCTTATTCTGTGCTTGGCCAGCGGAGACAACTCTCTAAATTTGAATAAGTGAAATTCACTCACAATAAGTGAATATGCACTTAAAATAAGTCCAGAGTCTTCCACTTATCAAATAACATTACATGAATTATAAATCTTAAAATAAATTATACTAATTTATGTTAAGAATTAAACACACACTAATTTTACAACAAAATATTATTTATTATTATAAGGAATATGTTTTTTAAAAGTGTTTCAACAAAATTTTAATATTTGTCAACATATTCCTAAGAAATATACATGAAAAATGTGACCCCTTCCTTACAAACCCGCTGAACATGTTCTGATTATACTCTGAAAACATCCTGATTGTTAATAAGAACATTCTTTTATACTGAATATGAACTTTTTTCACATAATTTTAATAAATATTGTATCCTTTCATCAATATTTAATTTATAATATAAAAAAGTGAATTTGTTTAATTTAGTTAACATTTAGTTAACAAATCTCTTTGTTCTTAAACATGTCTTTGAAATCACCCTTTTAAGAACAAAAAGGATAGAGCTAATAGTGAACCCATAAATGAAAAGAGAAACAGCGAATTCGACTGAAGTAATCATTTTAAAGTGAAGATTAGTATAACGCCAGTAATCTTTCCCTATCAGATCTAATTTATCGAAATGCTATTGATTTCAATATCGAAGATAACATTGAATTGATATTTATTTAATATTGCAGAAATATTCAAGCAATATCGAATCGATATATGAATGCCCCTTTTGGTTGATATTGCAACATCGATGTTAATATAGTATAACATTGATTCAAGCTTTATGCAATTTATATACATATATAGTATTTGTTTAATATCAATAATGACATAAAGAATAATTGTCAATACATATAAATTATATTGCTTGATTTATTTTTACAATATTGAATATTAATGATGTCCATTTTGTTAGGATATAAAAATCAATGGGATTAATTAATTATTAATACATTGTTATTAATATTAAATAATATAACAACTAAATTAAACAAATAATAATAATTATACATATTTTTTAATTTGGCTATTTTGTATCTACATTACCTACAATGTTTTTGATTTGACAGTGAAATTTGTAACTAGAATTTTTCTTGAAAGATATGCATGATATTGCAGTACCTTCGTGGTAAAGTGGTATTTCGATTGATATGGATGAGACACTACAGTTATGATATACATGCTCGATTTGAAATGGAAAATCGTGCTTTGGATTTATGCTTAACGTGAGATAAAATAAACCTGAAATTCTTGTATATTACATGTAACTAAATCTAATTATTTTATCGTGGAATATAAACTTCTATCAATGTCAAATAGAATAAATGTTGAATAAAAGTGTGTATAATTAAACGAGAAATAAATTAAAAACTAATATACTAAAAATGAAAAAAATAATAATAATAATAAAATAAGGTATAATGCAAAGCAATATAATAATTCTAAAAAAAAGAAATGTTTTTAGATATTTATATATATTTGTTTATTTTTTTTATATGAAAATGCTTATTTTTCACACATATAAAAAGTTATTCATATATGTCCAAAAAGGATAACATTATGTTTTTGCGCTAAAATTGTTGTACTTTCGGACAATGCAACGAATGGTAATAGGGTATCATTTTGATCACTCAATTATGAATAATCACCGAGCAACAGGGAATTCGAATTTACACAGCAATAACTCTCAATTAAACCACATATTTCATAAATCATTGAGATTTTTAAATTTTCAAGATAAGAATAATACATTTTTGATTGTCACTTTTTCGAATATTTTGAAAATCAAACTTTACCTGCGTAAAGTAAACTCTTTTATTTATATATTATACAAAACAATAAAATAATATAAATATAATAAAACATTTAATTAAAATAATATCAAATGAAAATTTTTTCAAGTTTGATTTTGGTATGAAAATAAATGTTTTTATTTAAGATGACTATTCCAATTAAATTGTAAAGAATGACAATTTAATTGTCATTGTTTACAGTTGTAATGTAATTTAGAAAATAATTAATTAGTTAAATAATCTAATCGAAGTAAAATATAATTATTTTATTATTTATTATTATATTATAATTATATATGAATTAAATTTACAATATTAAATTCATTAACTAACTAACTTACAACTAATTAATTAACTAAACAATTATTACATTCAAATGCAATTAGTATATAAAATTTGATTTGATATGAAAATAGTTGCATTTTCTTATATATGCAAAAAATACTATTTGAATTGCTCGACAGTTGAAAAGTCGTAAATTCAGAAGCGAAAAGTATACGCAGATAGAAAGTACAAGAAAGATTCCCTGGTCCCGGGCCGCAACTTAAATTGACTCGATAAAAGTTGGTGAAATAAAATGGCTCAAGATCCGCGTTGAACAGATGCCTACTATATCAGAGAAACATCTACCAAACATTATTACAACTTTGAATAAAGAACGGCGTCAGTCGCGAACCTCGAACTTCGCGCTGAGTACAATGATAGGCGCCCGTTTTCTTTTCGTACTAGAAGAAAACTTTTCCTTTATGTCTATGTGCATATTGCCCTTCCAACTTCCACCCTGATAATCTTGCGTGATAAATTGTGCCTTCATTTTAATAATTATAGAAAGTTCAAACTTTTTAAATTATACAATTTTTCTTCTTTTAATTATTATTCAGAAATATTCACAAATACATATAATAAAAATGTATACATTTATATTTGAAAAATTTCATAAAAAATGGTTAAACAATTACCAAATTTACTTGTTTATCTACCATCAGTTTTGAAATTAATTTTTCAGTCATCAAAATTTATTCTTTCACTTAGAAACTCATACAAAAAGCTGAGTATCAAGTTTATTGAAAAGCAAAAAGTGAATATTCTTAATTATATTTAAAGCATCTTATTTCACTTTCCGATGCACATCAATTGAGATCGGCGTGAGGATATTCAATGAAACAGCGATTGAACTATAAATATAGCACAAAATTGCAGTCACTCAAAATTGCATTCAACTCTTAAAGTAAGCGAGAAAAAGTAACACAAAAAAGTTCATCATCGGAGATTCGGTGATAGAATATCTGGCTGCCGATTCACGATTTCGCAGTTATTGTCGAAAGTGTCGGGTATAGCTGTGAGGATTCCCAACTCCGCCTTTGATGTTCTTTGAGTATGGAGCGATCTCTTAGCATCGCTTGATAATCCTGCGTCGATTCTTTTTCATTTCCATTAAGGCGACTCGGCGCAATCGGAATCCGCGTGTTCGTTTTGTTATTCCCGTATAAGTAATTGTCCCAGGTGTTACGGTCAGCCTCACTTCTGAATTGATCAAGCCGAAGCTGTAAGTCGACTCGCCGTGCTACCGTGAAATTCATTATCGTCGCGTCTGATCGTCCAACAAATTTTCTTGATTGTACTTTTTTTTGGGTTACAAAATTGTATAAATGCACATTGGGACTAAGAACAACTTATTTTAATAAATAATTGCATTCAGTATCATTTCTATATCTGCACTAATATTTTATTAGAAATAAAACGATATTACTTTGATTTTGATACTTTGTTCAATAAAATAAAAATATTAATCATAACTTTTTACATGTAAAAAGCAATTGCATAAAATTGACATTGAACACAAAAATTCAATATTTGTTCTTACATTAAATATTTTGTTAATATGAGAAAATAATTAAAAACATGTAAACATAAATAATTATTGTAAAGAAATTAATTTCAAACTGATTTATTATTTGAATTGTATACAATTATGTACTTCTATATTCTAATTAAATATTATATCGGATATTACGGAATGAAAGTGCAGTATTCAATATATGAATGAGAAAATTAATTGATGAAATGAATATTATATTGAAAATACTATTAAACGTGAAAATTAAATTTTACATGAGTTTCGTATAGTAATGATTATATTATTAAGCAATAGCGTGGCGTAGTGTGAGGTGCTTTAGCAGTTCGATTCGCGCTAGCTTGCGCAACAACCATTAGTAACCGAATTAATTAGCCAAATCGGTAGCCACGATGCAGTTACAATTAATCTGCAGCCGATTCACGTGCTATGTCTACGTTTACGCTAATGTAATCGTATTTAAGCTTAACCTATTGTCGCAAATGAGCCATACATAAGTCCCTTAACGATGTTAAGTACGATAGAGAAACGATTAATATCGGATTTCCATTTTCAACCTCATATTCGCAATTTAATAAAAAATACTTCATCGTAATCAACTTTCATTTGTGATATTATTTCGCCATGCCTTGAGATTGATTTTATTATTCATTGATTAAATAAATGCAAAATAAAAATATAAAAAATAGTTTTTACACATTTTTTAACTTTTATATTATAAAACTTTAATTTGTTATATTTCTACGATTAAACTTAATTTAATTTCCCTTTAGAATCCTCAGTAAATTAAAAATAAACGAACAATTATTTCCGAACATAATGATTATTGATATATGGAAATGTTTAAACAAAAATGTCTGCAAATGTTGTTTATGGAATTGTTTTTATACGAATTTTTCGTCACGAAAACGTTTAGGTGTTAAATGGTTATTTATCTTGGGATGTATGTGTAGCTCTGGTTTGCCACGTCGTTATTTCATCGTTATTTCGTCATTACTTCCGGCACACGCGCTTAAGGAAGAATTATTGTGTCCATACCTCCCTTCTTTGTATAGCTGAGGGCCATTATACACAACCATACGTCTCTGTTTTCCTATAAATGATGAGTGTACTACACATTCATCGTCATTGTTAAGTGTATTTATGAAAATCATTTTATACTACTGCAGCATGTATAAGCTTGTTTATAGCAAGTTAACAACATCAAACTTTATTTAGAGATTTTAATTTATATACGACTCTTGATTATTTTGAGAAATATTTCAAACTACGTTTTTGACTACTTTCTCTTATATTAATATATTAGATAAATTAATTTTCTTAAATTATAATTAAATTTAAATTTATATTATTAAATTATTTAATTTAAATTATTTTGAAAGTATTCTGTAATTATTATAGATTTAAGAACGTAATTATAAGGATATAAAGTAGAATTCAATGATATATTTGATATAATAAATATATTATTACTGTGGAATGTATAAAATAACAAGATTTATTTTTTTGATATACATGTATTTCACATTTTCAAGACATAATAATAATACAAAATTGTTTACAGTAATTTTTAATGTCAT
This sequence comes from Gryon sp. ZL-2020, assembly GCA_022817425.1. NCBI lineage: Eukaryota > Metazoa > Arthropoda > Insecta > Hymenoptera > Scelionidae > Gryon > Gryon sp. ZL-2020. The sequence continues at coordinate 10,583 of JABFPJ010001726.1, read as the reverse complement.
GCAATAATACAACTTATTTTAATATTCTTTCTATTTTGCACGAAATTTTACTATATATGACTTAAACACTTCGCGTTTTAATGATAAAAATAACAACGATGGCAATATATTATAAAACATATATTAATATAGTTTTACATAAATGTTTTATAATAATATATTCAATTAGTGTTAATTTTACTATTGCAACGCAAAATTTGATAGTAAATATTTCTTGCAAAATTGTTATCGATGAACAAGTTAATTATTAAAGCTGATTAAAATAAGTTCACGAGATTTTATATGTAATATAATGGTACTATTCGTGATCATAATTTTTTGACGTAATTACAAATATACAAACTTAAAAAGTATGGTAAATGCCAATGTAAAGATAAATAATTTTATAAGTTAATGGTATATAAATCACATCCAATGAAAATGTAAATTATATTTATTCTTTAAAATTATTTATGTTTAATTGGTTTGATTTTACAATTTCGTTGGATCGTATGTAATAAAATGTAATAAAGTAACAGTGTTTTCTGAATTTCATAGATGATTAATGAAGTGTTTTAATTTTTGATTGCCATCTAAAAGTAAAAAGCTTATAATCAAACATAAAAATTTTGAAAAATACTGTTCAAGACATTTTAAAGTTCGTACGTTCTTTGTTATAAAAATGTTACTGCGATATTCGCGTATGTATACTATTTTTTTACAAATATATAATAACGTAAATAATTTCAATTAATAAAAAAAATAAAAAATTTGTTACTTAATATAATTATGTTTTCCAAATTTACTTAAGCTTCGTCCAATAAAAAATTCATTCATTAATGGTTTAAAAACTTTGATGTAAAAAATAAAATCTTGTGTAATTATTAACTTCATATAATTTTCAATTATATTATTCTTGACAATTCATTTTAATTTTATAAAATATTGCAAATTTCTTGCAAAAAACAGAATCAAATAATTTTATCACATATCAAGTTCTTCATGACTATCGTTCCACTTACGAATTGTCTGTGGATCCAAAGAATATCTTTTCGTAGTGACTGGCAAGAAAGCCTTCTGACTGATCATCATCGAAGTGTTTCGCTTATTTTTTGGCTTTTTCGGTGACATTTTTCGAAAAATATTAATAATGCCGGAAAATCTGGACGACGAAGAACTCAAGCTTCGAGGCGAATTGTTTTTAATCGGCGAATTTTCCTTGATTGCTTCCTTTGCAAGCGCACCTTTCTCAGTGCCAAACGGCTGAGACATTCGTCTGTCCTTTGGTTCAGTTGAAAATAGCTGAGATTTGCGTCGACTTCCCAAAAGCGGCTGCGACTTTCTTCGGTCAATTTGTGGCGCGTTGGAGATCATAGATCTTAATTTTGTGATCCAGCGACTTGTGTCTCTTCGTTCCTTGATATCTTCAACTAATATATTCAATGCATGTGCACTGGACTTGGGTGTTGAAGCAGCCAAAATGTTACGAACATGTACATCAAAATCTGACGTAACTGAATTAATGGTGTTCATGGTTGTTGATAGGTTTCCATAAAATGAACGTTCCACTACAGGTGGCAAAATGTTGCTTTTATCATTCAAATTCTTTGAATAGTGCTTTGTTCTTCCATAAAACAATTCATCATCATTGGCTTCTGGAAAATTTTGCTTCTCGTTTGGCAATTCTTCGATTATTTCATCAGAAAATGATTCTTCTACTTTTTCGTCTTTTTCTTCCTTTTTTTCTGCTTTCTTTTCATTAAGTGGTTCATTATGTGGTAGTGGCGACGGTTTTTTCGGTAGAACAATGTTGATATTTTCCACTTTTCGACAGCAGGATAATCTTGGAAAACTCATCGATCGACGAATTGGCATTATGATATCTGGCAGACGAGTGTCTTTAAGAGCAACTTCCTCTTGATCGTAGTAGACAGTTGGCGTTAAATCACATTTCATTTGTTGTGAATTTTGATGCGTGTAATCCTCGTCATTTTCTGAACGGTTGTTCGGACTGTTATCCTCCGATGATGTTGGCAGTCCTGAAAAATAATCCGAGATTAATATTTATTCTCTTTATATCTCTCAGCATATTTTATCAGTCAGATTGACAATACGTTTATTTAAAACGTTCGAATTACTATTTGTGCAAAGTTTTACGCAATTTTTAAATCAAATTTTAATCTGGGTTGTTGCGCTTTATGCATTTTCAAATTCCCTGCACTAACAAAAGTAAACTTATAAAAATTATCATATTTCTAATAAAATAGGGATATACTTGTAAAAGACCAAAAAAATATCATCTTTTCTGATAAAAAGTCTTCGAAGCTTGAGAATTATTTTCATAAAAACGAATATATTTATTAGAAAAGATGATAATTTGTTGGTTTTTTACAAGTATATCCCTATTTTGTCAGAAAGATAATAATTTTTATAAGCTTACTTTTGTCAGTGTGACTTTTCCAGGTTTTCCAGATTGAAATATCATTTTTACAGGATCGTGAAATAAGAAATAACTACTTAAAAATTAATCATGTATTTTATTGAATTTAAGGTAATTTTTTTAATTTAAATAATTTCTATATATATAACTCAGAACACAGCAAAAACAAATGTTTTAATTTAAACGTTTTTGTAGCAGTTTTTAAAACATTTGGAAGTTTTTTAAGTTTTAACCTATCTTTTTAACATTGGATAAAACGTCTAAGTGTTTTAAAATAAAACACTTATTTTTATAGTGAATATTATCTAGGAAATCAAATGCAATTTAAATAATGAACGAATACTTTCATTAAAAAATTTATAAATTGTATTTACTTTATTTTTCATACTACCAGTACCAATAATGATGGTCAGTGAAAAATATTAAATACTTTATAATTGAGAAAAGTATCGACGTCCGAAGACATTTGCACTTGGAAAGCATTAAAGTAAAATATTTTTAACTGACCATCGTTATTGGTACTAGTAATGTGAAAAATAAAGTTAATAAAATTTATAAATTTTAAATGAAAGTATTCGTTCATTATTAAATTGCATTTGATCTGTATATAGCAATTATTTAAATTAAATACATAATTACCTTACAGTCAATAAAATACATCATATATTATCATAATACTTTTGAAATAACATATATTTCCTGTTAGGGTATTTAGAAAAGAAGGTTCTCTCAAATTTTTAAATAAAAAAGACCCGTTTTTTGGGAATTAAAAAAAAACGATTTTTTTATTTTTCGACTAATCAAAGAAGAGATACTAAAATTGTAATATATTTGGATATGCAATATTAAGAGGATGGCACAGTCATTGTCCACCAGATTTAGTGTTATTTTGATTTATATAATTATTACTTTTTATGATTGAATTTCATGAGATAGTCGGTGTTTTTATTGAATGGGAGAATTAAACTATGAAAGAAAATTTTATTTTTTTACATGTAGTATTGAAAAAAACGTGAGCAAATAAAAATAGAAATCTGCATTATCATTTTTTTTTGTTCATGTTTTTTGCTTATTCTATACAACGACAAATTATTTTGTATAGATGAAAATTTTCTCCCATTATTCAAGAACACCGAGTACTTACACATATTTTAATTTAAATCATAATATTTGTGTAAATCATAAAGACACTAACTCCGGTGTAGCTGTTTTTTTTCAAATTTGTCAATTTTGAAATAATAAAAATTAAAAATGACTGTAAATTTGAAAATATGAATTTAAATGACAAATACTTTTGGAAATTTTTATTTGGTTATAAAGAAAGCTTTATACAAATTTTCAAGCAATTTTGTTTTTTGGCATGACGGTTTGACATGGAATGACTCATAATTTTAATCAGATGAAATAGTATGTAATTAAACTAAAGTTTAAAAGATTCAGTAATAATTATAATATTCCCTGACTTTTACAGAAAAATGGAATTCCCTGACTTTTCAGGTTTTCCAGGTGCGCAATGACCCTATTAATGTAATAATTTTTTTTAAATTAAACAAAATCTAATGATACTATTTTTCAATATTACAATTTTTAGAGAAATATTGTAATTCATTCATAGTGGGCAAAGACATAATAAAAATTATTATGTCTTTGAATCTATTACACAATTTTAAACAATCATAATTAACATTTTTAATATTAATTTTTGTAGCATATTTAAGACAATATATAAAACTCAAACAATTTACATTGGTTTTTAGCTTAGAATTACATGTCATAATATTACATTTTTATTCGACAAATCACATAAAATGATTATGAACTTATTTTATATTCATATAAAATATGTATATAAACGTTTAATATGATTAAGTTTAAAGTTGAGTTGAATGTAATAATCAAAATTCGCTATGACATTAAATAGTAATTTCAATTTAAATATTCATAAATATTTATGCATATTTTTACATTTAATATAATAATAATTCAATATTTTAGAGAGTTAAGGTTTAAAACAAACTTTTCCAATTAATTTAAAAGAACACTTCTGTTATTAGAAACAATTTATCTGTACATCTTAAGATTGAAATATTCGTCAGTGATAAAGATTTCTTTATTTTAGAAAATTATAATTTACAACATGTCAAAATCTTTTTTCTTAAATTACACTTGAAATAAGATTATAAAATCTTAATATATTTTTTGGAGCTAAATCATAAATAGGTGCAGGTTTGTTTCTGCCTTAAGTAATCAATAGAGTATTAAAGTTCTTTTGTTCTGCAAGATAAAAGAGTATTTGAAGATTAAGTCTTGAATGAGGTATGTATTTATTTTCGCAGAAGAACTCTGTTTCAAAATAATGATAAGGTAATAATGTTTTCTATATATAATTAATGTAAAATAAAAAAAAGTTTATAACAATTAACCGATTTGTAAATAAATTTCAGGACTTTGTTATTTTAATGAAAATTGATCAATCATATAATTAAAAAATATTTTCAATTGAATAATTTTGTCTTTGTTGCTTTTTTTCTTTATTTTATGATTGCATTGCATGTAATATTCGAAGAAGTTAATATAATAATAATTAATACTTACTTGATATATTCCTTTCTGCAGGATCTACTTCCGAATCTGAGCTTCCTACACTTGTTTTCTTGATCCATGTCGGTGTTTTGGATATCAGCTGTTCGTGTCGTTTTGACTGAATATAATATGTGTACCAATACGGACATCCCCTTGACTTTAAGGACTCTTGTTCTTCATGTATGGATTGAAGTGCGTCTTCATAAATCTGCATTACACACAAAATTATTTTATGTTTACTTCATTTTTAAAAGCAAAATTTTTCATTTACATCACAAATTTTGTCGTTAAAAAACGTTTAAGAGAAATTGAATAATTTATTGTATAATTTTTTAATGATCGATTTCACTAATAGATATAGAAAAAAATATTTACTTACATCAGAACTTTTATCGTTAATAAATCGAAATGATTCCCCTTTCTCCTGATTCCGATACATTGTGTTTTCGATGATTTTGTACACAAATAATCACGACACAATATCTTATATGTTAACACATAATACACCATGGAAATGAACAAAACTTATGAGAAAAACAACGAGATTTAAGAAGTAAAATGGCAAGTGCGCCAATATGTCAAGGCTTGTTGACACCAGTAAGACCGGCGACTAACTGAGCTTGGCAGATAAATACAGTTTGTGAAACACGTGCATTTAACACTAGGATTTCAAACTAGGGAAAGCTGATAGATCACAGTTTTTGGAGCAGGTAAAAGTTTTTGGGTCACTTTTACCTAAGCAGTAAAGAGTTAGTGCAAGTAGTTTTAAGATAAGAGAGCAGATAACCGATGGACAATACAATACCATTCTTGGTATTGTATTGTTTTGTCGATCTTTTCCTCGTTTTCAAAGAAAAACTTCTTTGAGACAAATGTTCTGCTTTAATCTATGTTCAAAGCACTTGCTATATCATAAGTTTTATTATAAAAACATTTTAACGTTTCCCATATTAAAATGTTACATTTTATGTTATGAACTAATTTAATTTACATCATATATTAAATATTTATTAAAAAAGTTACACATTTATTTTTTAAGTTTCTTGTAAAAAAATATAATTTATAATAGAATATTTATATATGCAGTCACTGTAAAAATGGGTTTTGATTTATTTTCTTAAATTCAGTAAAATATTCTTACATTCAGTATAAAATGTTCTTAAATTAAGTTTAAATTGTCTTAATGAAGAACATTTTACATTGAATTTCAGAATATTTTATACTGAATTTAAGAAAATGGGACAATCATTTTTTACAGTGTTCTTAAATTCAGTAAAATATTCTTACATTCAGTATAAAATGTTCTTAAATTAAGTTTAAATTGTCTTAATTAAGAACATTTCACTACAAAAACAAGTGTCTCATTTTGAGACATTTTTGATGATTGAGACACGAAAAGTGTCTTAAAATTGAATAAATGAGACACTTGTTTTTGTAGTGTTTACATTGAATTTCAGAATATTTTATACTGAATTTAAGAAAATGGGGCAATAATTTTTTACAATGGTTTTTAATTTGATTTTGTATAAAGTAAAAAATAATCCGAATATAAAAGTTACTTAGTCAAACGTATAATAGTAAGTATTTTATAAATTTTTATGATGTTCAAGGATTACTTCTTTGTAAGATTCATATAATAATCTACAATAATAAGGATTATACTGACAAAAGTAAGCCTATAAAAATTATCATCCTTCTGACAAAATAGGGATATACTTATAAAAAACCAAAAAATTATCATCTTTTCTAATAAATATATTCGTTTTTATGAAAATAATTCTCAAGCTTCGATGACTTAGTATCAGAAAAGATGATAATTTTTTGGTTTTTTACAAGTATATCCCTACGTTGTCAGAAAGATGATAATTTTTATAAGTTTACTTTTGTTAGTGTATGTTGTAATATTTTGAAATATTTTTCAATTATTATTTTTTTCACTTTTGTATTTCGTATATACGAAAAAAATAAGTATTTTAGATTTTCGAATTATTTTTTACAAAATTACATTCCCAGAGAAAACATTTTGTAAAAAACTCTAGTCAGAAAGATAGGATAACTGTATATTTTAGAGATTAAAAAAATAGTATATCTTATAATTGTTATTTCTATATTAAAAAAATGAATGTTGAAGTAGATCAGTTTTTTCCACGTATAATAACTTATTAAAAGCAAACGTCTGTTAACTAATTTTAATTTTATTTTCACATTTGATCATTTTCGTAGACTAAATTAAATTCAAAACGTCGAATTCATTAACGAAAGATCGTACGATAAAGCAAGCGCGTGAATATATACTGAATTTGAATAGTTTGGGCGAATAATGTGACGCATATGTATATACTTGTGTATGAAAACAAACATGTCGCTTGATTTGATCACATTCAAATATTTCGGGAGTGGAGTCAGACTCTGCTGGGGGTGGGAGGAGGAGGAGGGAGGAGGAGGGGGGGAGTATGGATTGCGTCGTGTGATTTGTGGTGGAACGCTTAGGTCGAAATTGCGGAGAAACAGGCGAATTGGTCCTATATCAGGGTGATTAGACGTTATTGATGTTTCATCGGTATTGTTTCCCGACCACAGGGAAATTCCGGCAGATATAATCGCACTGCATTACGTTACAGTAATTTATTTCACCCCAATTCACGAGAGATCAACTATTATGTTCGTTGCTTAATAACAATTAAGCTTTATGTTTATTAAAAATAATTTTTCATCAGTCAGTAATATCTTATTAGAAATAATACATTTAGATATTTATATCAGTACAAAGCAAACTTAATTTAAGAAGTAATATTTTTGTAGACTTTTAATAAGAAAATAATAAAATAAAAAACAATTTAATCATAAAAGAAATCGCAATGAAGTTTTCTTTTGTTCAGAATGAGCGCAAAATAAATTGGCGCGATTAATTATTTATAAATGAATTTGATTGTTAATTATGGGTTAAATATATAATGATGCTGCGCGCATGCATTTCCATTTGTTAATATATATTTTTTCGACATGGAAACATATAAATACATTGTAGACGATAAAAAACATGCATAAGTATGTACTTATATTTATATCGTGATAAACCGCAGCGAATAGCGAAAACGTGACAAGGAAATGGTATCACAATATGCGGGAAATAAAAGGGTCATGTGCAATCGTAACAAGAAACTGTAAATGGAAATAATTTTACCATTATCGTAGAATATATATTATGTATCTTTTTTTTTTTTTGAATCAATAAGTCAAGATGTATATATTACTTGTCTTATAAAAAACACTTATGCATACAAACTTATTAATAAAAATTGTTTTAAATGCTGATTTTCGGTGTCGTAAAACTGAAATAAACTTACTGAAAGAATATAAAAACATGTTACTCTAATTGTTTATTAAAATAGCGTATAGTCAATGACTGATACTTTTGAATAGATATTCATTTTAATGGATATCGTTTTAAGTGAGCAAAAAGCAAAATAATTTTACATTATGATTTTTACTGCAAATTTTATAGTAACTATATATATGGTGACAAATTGTTGAAATATGTATATGTAATAAGTAATTTTATTAAAAAACATTTATGAATTATTCTTATTAGAATTTAATTTATCGTTTAATTACACACAAAATTATTAAAAATAAATATCGCTTTGACAAGGCTAACATTAATAATAGAATACTTAATATTTTATACTAGTTTTGTCATTTGCATATAATTTTTAAATTAAATGAAAAACTATTTATAACACTGTTATTAATATAAAATGTTAAAATATTTGAAAATAAAATTCAACATTTTTTAAAGGTATATTTTGTATCATCTGTTAATTTAATTATATAAATTAACAGATGTAAATAGTAAATATTTAAATAAATTTTAATAATATAGTTATTGAAAAAAATAAGAATAAAATAATACTTTTTAATGAAAAGTTCAGTAAATTTTCGATTTCAACCATAAATATTTAAATTAATTTTGCTCTACCTGTATAAAGAATTTAGTGAAATTAAATATAAAAGTATGAAAAAATGTAGTCGATTAGAAAATATGCAGTCGATTAAAACTATTTATTGTTACAAATTTTTCATATTAAATGAAAAAAATGAATGATCATATTATATTCGAGAAGGTGAAAAATGTAAAAATATTACATCCGCGGATATTTCATATATGACTTGTATCAGATATTTATGAATTCTGCTGTACTAAGATGTAATACATATGTTTTATATTCGAAACAGCGTCTCCCTGGTGTATGTATGTACATCACCTAGATTTCAAATCGAGCCGAGCCGTCGCTTAGCCAAGCGTGAAGCACATTTATTCGAAAGAAGGCACCTTTAGTCACGCGAATTCATACGTAGCTTACGTCCATTTGTACCAAATCCGCGCAAAATTCGATTTCCCTTATTTTCTTTCCTCCTATTTTTGACTGTCGCAAAATTTATCCGTAATTTCGTCAATAAATATGTATGAAACGTATTACACGTCATACATAATATATCTGTTTACACCTCAATATCGAAATGCTCAACCCATTCATCCATTTGTCTTCTTAAAACTCTCAACATTTTATCATTCTGTTAATGAGTCGTTCAAGCATTGATTAAATTATTCTCCAACAAATTAGGAAAGAAACATAAAGAAAAAGAAACATAATTTTTTGTAAGAAAAAAAAAAATGTTGAAATGGTCAAACATTGTAGTCGCAGAGAGTAATCTCGTGACAGCAAGCGGTGCGCGCGTGATTTAAAAATAATTCCGCAGCGACTGGGATTTTTATTCGTGAAAACGATTTGCAGCAGCCGGGAAAGACGACGCCGGGAACATGTGGTGTATATATACGTATGGAATTGAGCGCGTGATAATTGTTTCGAACAATCCCGCGACCGATCCGAGAGAGTTGCCATGGCGACGCGTCGTGCGCCGGATCGTTGGACGATTCGACAGTGGGGGAAATTCCCACTGATAGGGACTTTAGCTGCAAGTGTGGGGGAACACCCGATGTGGGGCGGCACCTGATCGCGACAAAGAACTCGCGCTCAAGCTGGCCTGGTGCCGCCCTTTTACCCGGTACACCTACCCCTCCTCCCACCCCTAGCCACCGCCAATCCCCACCACACACTTTCCAAACATGCTGCCCCTCCTCCCTTCCACTACGACGGGCTTTTTAGTCTGAGAATTATTTCATTTTTATTATCACCCCTGACTTTCTTTCTCTCTCTGCCACTGAGGCAAAAGATTCGTACTCATTTGTACATTCAACTGCTCTTTCTATTGACCGACGTCAACAACAGTCAAGTCAGAATAGCTCAGAATATTAGTCAAATCATTGTAACTGATCATTATTAGTTGACACAAAATATATCGCCTTATAATATTGTAATAAATTTGTTTCAATATTTCGATTTATGTCATTTGTAGTGATAATTTTTTGTTTTTGTTTTTTTTTTAATTTAAACAAATAGTTACAAGTGGTTACAATTATTATATTTTATTATATTATATTATATTATATTATATTATATTATATTATATTATATTATATTATATTATATTATATTATATTATATTATATTATATTATA
>JABFPJ010001725.1:0-23491 GCA_022817425.1 Gryon sp. ZL-2020 | reverse complement strand
ATATTTGTTTATTTGTGATAATATACATTAAATAATCACTATTAATTTAAAAAAATCATTTGACATACATATTATTACAAAAATTATTTGAATTGCGCGCCAAATTATCGTATGCCAACTTCCGTGCATGATGTGAGGTGAATTTCGTGCACGTCGCGAGGATGTGCACATAGCGAATGTGCACTTTGAGGGGTTCGAGTGTATAAGCATACTTTCTTTTGAATGTTATATTTGAGTTTTTCCCCTTAGATTCGTTTATTGAAGCTTTGTTTTGAAGTACATAAGGATCTCAATACATCTCTGAAGAAGTATCTGATGAATGGCCATTCGCAGCGATTCCTCGATGTGGTGAGTTTTTATTATTTATTTAAATTTTAATATATGTAAACATTAACACGTAACTTGGGATATATTAAAACAGCACTGCAGGATAAAATGAACGATGTTGATTTTATGGTCTCATCGAACTAGTGCATATGTTTGTTTATTTACACTTAAATATATACAAATATTTACACTTTTACTGTAAAGAAACATTGTAAACATGCTAGGTTTACTGTTGCGTTTTTGCAGTGCAATAAACTATTTTATTGATATCGAGAATGCGTATTGGAATTCCTCTGAGAGCCTATGGAAAGGCTCATATATCAATATTTATTTTGTATAAAAAATGGCTTGGAAATATGAAAATTTTCAATTTACTTGATTGATTACAGTGATTATTACTATTCTTTCAAATGATATATGTGAATAAATTTTTTTACTGCAGTAAAATTCAGTAATTATTAAGTTTTCAGAAAATAAGAGTTCTGAAAATTGTTTTAAAGTGCCTTATTTTAAATAGTGAATACATTTTATTTAGTATTATAAGTTACTGATATGCATTTTTTTACTATCAGTTTTTTTGTAATATATTTTGTTATCATCTATAAAGAACTGTTCGATTTAAATATTTCACGATTACAAGATATTGAAGGATAAACAAATTTTTGTTATTTGTAATATCCTAGTATCCACTTTTTTAAATTGATTGCACAAATAATAAAAACTATCAGTGTAAAAAATATAATTCTACAAACTTTCATTTCACTTTACATTAGCAATTAACTTGAAAATGAGAAAGAATAAAATATTTTTCAACACGCTATAATTTTAAGCGCAACATATTTGAATGATACTTCACATTTACATTATTCTTTATTATCTCCTTTAATATGCTTTGCAGTGAGTACTGTACTTTCAATGTAAAATTTAATTCCAATGTAAATTTTGTGTTGGAAACATTTAGGATTGGTTTAAATATGATACAATATTTTTTTAACTAACAATCTTAATCCCAATACATAGAGTTTCTTTAACTTTTATTTCAAGTTTTCATGAAATAATTGCATTTTCACAGTTATCCAGAAATCCTTTTGTTGTAATTAATGTATATAGTAATATTATATTCATTTCAGATAAAATATTTATGAACGAAAATATTTCAACGGGTAAATTTACTTTACAGATAATATAAATTAAGTCTTTTATGTCAGAAAAAACACTTATGTTTTCAAAATTAAGGTAAAAGCACCAGTTTCCGATACTTTAACCCGGTTTCGAACACAATGTGTAAGAAAAAAAAATAGGATTTTCAATTTTAATGTTAAAAACCGACACAGTCACAGAAATCAGTGTCCCTGCCTTATGTGGTTAATTTGATTTTCTTATTAAATCCAAATTAAATAATAAATCTTCAAAATGATGAAAAAAAACTTTACTTTATTGGAATAGAATAATGACGAAGAATATAGCAATCGTTCTATTTTCTGCAGGTGGTCATTGCTGATTTTAATAGCCGTAAAAAAACTCATTTAATTTTGATTGTGACTATTTCTTTTCGTATATCATTTATCGTCAGGTTTACGATTTCGGATTGCTTACGGATCTATAAGCACCGTATTACACTTTTATTTAACTTTACGTTATTACCATTTTAAATAACAATTCTAACAATATCCTCCGGAAAAACGTCGAGAAAAGAAAAATAAATGGAGAAATGCATGAAGAAAGAAGTAAAAGTCACAAATAATTGATCAAGAATAATCTTAATTTAAAGAAAAAATCAAATTTAATATCAAGAAAATGAACATTTTAAATAATATATAAGGAGATTTAGATACTTGTCAGAAGATAAAAAGTAACATTAATTTTCTTTTGAATCAATTCGTATGGAAGACAAAAAGTTTGATTATAAAAATGTATCCTTAAACTACAATTATAAAATTAACACCAAAATTCGATACCTATATATTTTCTGTACAATCCGATAAAACTGTCAGAATCAATTACTCTCTGAAAAATTTTTAGAATCGCCTATTGAAAGCGTTTTAAATGCATGACGAAATACACTTCGCCGATTGAAATTGCGTAAAAAAAATAATTTTGCACTTCTTCTGTTTAAATTTTATGTATTATTTCTAACCTAGATGAAGTATTTATTGAAAACATTTTATACAATTCATTTATTAAATTCCGCGTAAATTATGCTGACGGAATATCGAAATCACAATCACCCCAGTGAAAGTATAGCCCTATTTCAGAGGGTGATTTTAATTTATACCATCGAACTAATATGTAGTTTAATCTTATTCTTTTTTTGTTTAATAGTAAATACTTGGCTGGAAGCACTAGCATGTTTCTTGATTTATATTTAAGAATATAAATAAAGTTTAAAAAACTGCATTTTTGAATTTTTTATTTTACCTAACATTTCATACAGTAATCCAATGTAAAAATTTCAAAATAGGAGACATAGAATGAAAATAAAGTAAATCAAAATTGAATATAAATGTAAGTGAAAACATTATAATTCTTTAAAAATGTAGTTTTTATGTAATATTTTAAAATGAATTTTATTACACATTCGTAAACCATATAAGATTACATATATAGATATTTACTTAGATAGATTGAAAAAAAATCTCCAAAATAACATGAAATCCTCATAGAAGCTCTTGTCAGTTTGAATCGAAATTTTTGAATCGATACGTGACTAACATCTTCTGATTTTTTAAAAGCTTCATGAAACGCTTCTACACTACGTGCCATTATTCTGAGCAATACATACGTCAAAATGTTTTACAAAATTCGTTTAAAAATAATAAATTATCTTATAATTTTTTTCAAATTTAGATTACTAATTGGAAATTAATTGCAAAAAGTAATTGCAATTATTTTATCATTTTGCATGTTCATTTTCATTTTACACTATTTCTTTCCGAAAAAGAGTTGACCAAATTTTATTGCTTTTTTCTATTGGTCTACGTATAATTACATGTTTATTTTGTCTGATAATGAATGATATTTCAAAATTTTCATCATAAGTTTGTTTGATGTAATAATTTACTTGAAGCTTTTAATGGCAACATTAAATATTAATTAAATTGTATAGAGTATGATTTCCGTGACCGACATTGACATTAATCGATTTTCATATTTAACACATAGAGTATTTTGTATGTAACAATCATTATGGATAATATGATTGAATTGATAACTTCGATTATCAGTTGATAAAAACCATATTGTTTCCCAAAAGTTAAAATTGAATTCGAAAATTGAAACTACAACTAAAAACGTTATTAAAAAGAGAAACTTTTTTTTGACATTTATAAATAAAACCGAAAGTTCATGCGGTTCAAAAAAATTGAATCCAGTCTATTAATTAGTCTTTAGTTATAATAGACTGTTTTATCTTTTATTAATTTAATTTATAGACTTAATTCAGTCTATTAATTTCTTCGCACACCCTTAATTACGTTTTCATATCATTTATTGCAAAATTGCATTATGTATGCATCAGTCGTTTGATTTGATTAATCAAAAAATGTTTTAAAAGTCGGACGCTGTTAATTTAACACATATCGATTGACGATGGATATTAATTCCAATACATTTCGATAAACGAAATGTCTTTGTGAAAAAAAGTGTGAATCTAAGACTTGTTTTCAATAGTAAATATTTTCAAGTACCTAGCCGAACGATTGCATTAGTTTATTCGAGCAAAAGTGAAGAATGCTGATTCAGTGTAAAGATATAGACTTTCAGGGAAACGCAGTCGAATGAATTTTTCACGGTCGAGAAAGTCTCCAAGCGATTTTCTCACAAACCCATGAACAGTTAAACCTAAGAAGTGCTTCGATTGGTTTTATTGCAACTAAAGTAGTATCTTTGCGATTTTCATGTTACTTTTTATTTGGGTATCAATTTTGTGCAATAATTTTTCTTCGTATTTTTTTTCTTCAGTAATCAATAAACATGACGTCATAATATTTAACTCATGCTTCTCTGGTCAAATAGAAACTCTTTCAATTTATAGTTTTAACAAAATAATGTAAATTTTTCAAATATATAGTATATTTAAAATAATAATGCAACACAATATTATAAAACTCAAAACTATCACAAACAAATGTCATTTTAATCTTTTAGTTGCATTTAATTTGAAATTCCGTTTGAAATAAAGTTTTAGTATGTTAATTATTTTAATCAGGTGGATTTTTGAAATAAAAGATTGTAGTCTTTCACAGCAACTTCATATGTGGAAATACTTTAGGCCGGAAAATAATAAATGTAATTGAAAATTTGAAAGTCCGGTTTCGGAATTAAGTCTAGCTTTGTGATTAAGAAAACTTATGAAACTTAATACAATACAATTTTCAAAAGCGGACTGTTCATGCATCACAAGACAAATATAATGAAGACAGCTTATTCATAAATGCTGCATATGATTTTGACACTTCATATTTTAGAATGTAAATTTATCAGACGCAACTCTGTAAGATTATTCGTGAAATAACATATATTATAACATTGAAGGTTATATCATATGTTGTACATTTATATTTGGTGCAAATTATATACTCAAGAAAAAATATCTTATCGACGCTTCTTACGTAAAATGTTACATCTCAAATGTAACCTTTTACGTAAGAAGTGTCATTATATACTTATAAAAAGTATTCTCATGAAATTGTACTATTGTCAAATTTATTTTATCTTTAGCTTGAAGATCATACGATTCATATTTTAAAACGTTTCTCACTATTTTATTTAGTCGGGAAAAAGTTTAATTTAACATTTTCACTATGAAGGATTGTCAAGAAAATTAAAGTTTTTTCTTGAACGGTAATGAAAAGTGTACGTTTCATCACTGATAACAAAATTTACACTAGCGTGTACGTGTAAATAAATTTTGCTTTTTTATCCCATCGTATGTAAAGAAATGTTCATCTTTCTTCACATTTAGAAATCACAAATGTTTTTGTGATAAAATAATTCTGCGAATAATTATGAAATACAAATTATCATTCTTTGTAATTGAATTTTGCCTTATAATAGAACAATCGAAGAAAAGCATCAAAACGTTGTGGAATTTTCACATTAATTAAGCTCTGTTTAATTATACATTCATAAAATATCTTTTATCATTTTCAATTAAGATTTATTATTGTGTATTAAATGAATCAGCGAATGTTAATGCATCAGTAAGAAAGGAAAACGAAGAATTGTTTGATTCTTGAGCCGCTTTTCGTATACGAAAATAATATTTGCACGCATACATAGTAGCCACGATTGTTACATATGTATCACTTACATTATTTATGACAATTACAGTGTATGCGGAAAGCGAATATAAGCTTACTTTCGCATGCGCTCATCTTTTCCCAAGGCGCTGAACTATATGATGGAAATCCTGATCAAATATTGATCAACACCACTGATAAATGATTGGTGTATCATTCTAGAATTACAAATTCAATATTTGGTTTCTATTAAAATGATGGTTCGGAAATAAACAAACATGTCATTATTGAATCAGTTAATCAATGATATCCGTGAGTTATCGCAATTAAATTAAACCACAATTAGTTATCAAACCATCCAATTTTTTTTCATTCGCACCACTAATTTCTGGTCAATAAAGTTTACCGACATATTAATAGTTAAATAATTAAAATTTGTGCATTTCTTTGACCTTTTTTTTATTGTACAATATGTTATTAGAGAAAAGACATTTTTCACATTATCGACAATAAATAAAAGTAATATCGCAAAATGTATATATTTCATTTGACGATTGGTCGGTATAAATCAGTATTTAGTTTGAAATAACTGACACATTTCTTGACAAAACTTAATTCTGTAAATAATGTTTCTTTATTTCGCACTTTCTATCAAAATAAATCAATAGCAATGCTTACTAGTTAGACAGAATAGCAAATGATTGCCGTAACTACAATTTGTCGTAAATCCGGTTTTTTAGAACATTTTGAAAACTTGCTATTCAAAACATTTTTAAACTTTATATTTAATGATGTACTTATGATAATATTAATAATATGATAATTAAATTTATTATAACGCTCTTATTATATTTAGTCTTTTACTTTTTTTTTGTTTGAATCGATTTTCGAACTGGATAATATTTTTGAAACTGAGCTTGACAGCAAAGACCTGTTATGAATTGTTTTTGTTGTAGCCATTTCACTATAAAACTGCAGATCAATCGATTCAGTGCGTAACATTGTGTTGACGTTAAAAGATATTTTGTGAAACTTATTTTATATAAAATGCAATTTATAAAAATTGTATAAAAAATCTCTAATTAATACATACTTTGTATATTATTTTTTTCATATTTTTTCATTGCTATGGTAAATTGAATTTAAGGAAAATTAATTAGTTATATATATTTTAATTTAATTTTGTTTGATGCAAGTAATTAGGTAATTCGTTTTTTGGCAACAACGATAGAATAATATTTCATTATAAAAATTACAGTAATGTAATTGATATTCCAAAATAAAATTTATTCAATTTGTAAAGCATTTATTCATCCTTTATATTCGCATTAAATTTATTGGAAAATTTAATTTGTATTATATGTGAGGGATAAAAGAAAGTTATACACCGATCATCGATTTAATTGTTCAACAGCGACGTATTGTAATAATTAGTTTTTTTTACCATATTTGTTATCATGATAATATAGTTTATTTTATTTTATGATATACACGTTACATAAAATCGGTGTATTTAGAATAAGAGTGGTCTTTCTTTTTGTCATTAGAAATTTCTTTATTGAAATATATACTGTGTGTTATAAAATGTAATAATCAACATTCATAAGTTTCTGCAAGTTTAAATTCAACAGTTATAACCTATTTTTCGTCAAAGAAAAAGTATTTATATTTTGATATAGTTTTACTTACTGTCGCATTTTATTTTAAATAGAGATATTTCAGAGTGAAAGAAAAGAAACATTTCCTTTGTCTTGCGCGTAATTATTTAGTTCGTCGACCAATTTTTCACAAAACTCTTAAAACGAGTTCAACAGTCGTATCGTATAAATTACACTCCAATATTGATATCAATCTTGATTCATTAGAATCACCAGTCTCATTTTGAAATTAGACCTGCAAATATAAATATAAATTAAAGGAAGATAAAATAAAAAAAAGAAGATGAAAAAAAGTAAAATGGCTGATCTAATCAAATTTGATTTAAGTCAATATATTTTTTTTCACAAACCGTCCTGGCAATATAATTCATTAGATGAATCAATTGTACGGCTCAATAAATTGAAAATTAATTGGACAAATTCATGGAATAGGACCGATAACGATCCGGCCGCATAATATCGGGATATGCATCACTAACGCGAAGGCAAGCGTAATCGTGTTGGCGCCCTCGCTTCTCGTCGAAGACAGACGAGAGGAAAATCGCGCGCGACGACGGCGACGGAAACTCGTGTGCGACGGAAAAGCGCGCGTGCGCTTTCTCTCTTTTGCACGGCGGAAATACAGTGCCGAGGAGCGGAGGAGCCTTTTCCACGCTCCAGTATCAGTCCACGTCAAACTCCCAGCCCCGGCGCTGAAAACGGCTTTTCTCCGTAAATTTGCTACGCTTCCGTGAATTCCGTGCTCCATTCATAAATTATTAGAACCCGTGGGCCACGTGACCAGTTTGAAAGTGTCATCTACACCGGAAACAAACTTAAAGAACAATCGTCATATTGTTTTTATTTCGGATTTTTTTTATTTTCTTTTACGTTTACTTTTTGTTGTGTTCTTATTCGTGAGTTTTTTTCTTGTTCCTTCCTTTGCTCTCATTAGTTCTTAGTTCGAAGTTCATAGCCATTTACAGATGCATTGGCGCGACATAAGGTATCGACAGTTTTTGTAGACTTAAAAAAAAAAACAAAGAACAAAAAAAGAAGTCCGAAAAACAAAATCTTACCTCAAAGAATGCGGTGATAACTAACTATCCCCGTTGACTTTTTCATGTACTTAGATCTTTGCGCGTTCTGCGGCCTGTCGCTCTAATTTTTGTTCTCTTTCGTTATACGGAAACAATAGCCGAGTTTCGGAATTTCTCGATTGTACTTTGTTCGTAGATGTTCAGCAAAGAACAATGTCTTTTTTTCTCTTCACCCGTTTTCAGCTCTTTCTCTCTCTCAAACTTTTTTTCTTCTCATTTTCAAACGGAACAAAGTGGTTGTACTTATTATCATGACATTCAACAGTACATAAATATTTTATTCGTTTCAGCCTGACTGAATATGTTTCTCGCAAAATTAAGCATACCTCACATAAGTTTCCATCTAAGTGTTGTTTTTATATTAGAAATAATATCTGTTACATATAATTTGTCAAAGTATTGTTTTATTTTTCTTAAAATGAGGAAAAAAGGACTAGAAATTTAATACTGAAATTTTAACTAGAGTTTTTATAAAATGTTGCCAAAAACAAACGCGATGTAGGGCAAAGAGAGTTTTGAAAAGAGCTAGTAGGCCTTGCTTTAAAAACAGACTTCATAGTTCAATATGCAACTTCCAACCGTTTTAATATATCACGTTCGCTTTAACAAATAAATGGAGTCAATTTTGGTTTTAAAATTCCTTCGCGTCAGATAAATTAACGGAGAATTTCTTTATGAGCATGACAAGTTTATATAACTTGGATTCTTTTCTATTTCATTTCTAGAATTAGGCTATTACTTATAAAATGTTCCAAATTATTTCAAAAGTTGAACGTCACATGAAGCAGAATACAAGTGTCTCTCTTAAACAAGATGTATCCGTCTATTTATACAAAATTTTGTTGAATATACGTATTTTTTGACTTGTAGAAATAAAATCAATAAAATCATTGTAACATTAATGTAAAATTGTCTTATTTAAAATTCTCCAAACTGCATTTTATTTATTGAATATTTTTGGAATAAACAAAAAAAAATAAATTATTGGAATAAACAAAAGAGTTTATTTTATATTGATTCTGGACGATGCGAATTGCTTCATACTCGGACGAAACAGTTTTAAGAGATTTATAGAATGCAGGATTATACTTTAACTGAAATACCTACAGTTATACATAGATGAATATTTACATATATATTTATTAAAATGTTTAAAAATATACAAATATTTCAGACAATATTTGCCAAGAAATCTTGCTTGTTTTGTTACATTAACGTCATGTATGATAATGCACGTTTGATGTGATATAAAAATGCACTCTACACATAATAGAAACATCTTTCTCAAATAACAATAGATTATAAGTTACGTGATAACATTTGTATGGCGACAAATGTTGCATGCATGTTTAAAATGTGCATAAGAAACATATCATCGTCATGTTTGAGTTACAGTAACTAAACTTTGTACCTATTATAATTCCGCTTTCTCTTTCATTTTTCTATAGACGATTGTATATAACACACGCACGAACAAAGTATAATGTATATTTATGAATACACGTATTATATATGTTAATCATGCATGTAATGCTTGAATTTATAATAAAATATAATTTCCGATTCTGCAATTAATTATGTTGCCGATCACGTTTCATATACATCTAATTTGATAAGAGTGATGAAATAATAATTGCAAATTAAAGGCGATTAATTTAGCGATTAATTGGTGCACATCAATGTTCCAACTTTATGCTCATTTAGATTTTACATAACTTTTGAAGTTATCGGAAAATAGCGGCTTCGTCTATACACGTGGTACTTGGTTACTGCAAGTGGGCGTAATGTTGCTCGGTTCATTTCCATACTATGTTCTATTGTTTTGTACCGTCACAGGTATTTTGGCCTACTAACACATGATATCCTTTTGAAATATCGATTATACGCAGTGTAAACGATATATTGATGTATCAGCAGATATTCTGACAGTATATCTTTCGAATGATTAAATTGTTGTTAACATTTTTTTTTATATTTATTTGGCAATTCTCTTTATTGTTCGTGGTTTATAGGTTAATCGAACGTTCCTTAATAAACATTAATCCAATTATATTACATTCTATTCCAATTATTTACGTTCCAGTTTGTCTGACAAGAAGCGAAGCGAACTTTAAGAACATTCATTTATTAAAGCGAGCTTCATTTAGTTATTCAATTTTTTGTCTGTTAATTAGAGTAAAGTTAACATGATGTAAAGGATAGTTTAGTCAGACATTTTACTCGCTTAAGCTGTGAAAATTAAATATTTCATTAATTTCCGTAGTATGAAATGATCTATACAATTAGTTATGCTTTTATGTGTGTAATAGAAATGCTATATTTTATTATTACTACTATTAATATGTTCTTTATGTCTATATATAACTGACAAATAATAATTTTAAATACCCAATAAACACAATGTTTTCGGTTAAATAAGGTTTTAATGAAATGTTATTGTCAATTGCTATTACAAAAACTATTTTCAATTTATATTTATGTTCTGCTATAAAAAAAGTTAATAATGAAAGTTGTGAATAACATTTTGTGTTCTCATAATTGCAGTTTAATATATGTAATTTTCATAATATGTACGTTGTCCTAAATACGTTAATTAAATTCCATTTAATTAAAATTTGTGTTAAAAAATATATGTTATAAAAGACCATTTACGTTGGAGTCAATGAAATATTGATTGAGTGATTAATTTTTAATATGAAAAGTTCATTGTCCATGACTGAAATATAGAAAATGTTCATTTACGTGGTTAATGTCAAAATTAATATGCTTACATGAAATCCTTAAACTTTTAATGAACAAAAAAGTGGTTATTCGTGTTACGCAGCAATGAAGCGTGTGGCTTTATTATGTTGGAGTTTAATTAAGCAGATTCTATTTCAATATTCAATTTTGCATAAACGACGAATTCACGAAATAAACCGTGAAGTTGTAACTCTTCAATGACTTTTTCGTATTGTATTGTCCACACAAACTTTCTGTAAATCAAGAAAGTAGACGAAAAAAAAAGTGACATATCTAACAGATGTCGAAATGTTTCAACGAATTTAATCAAAAATTTATAGTCAATAAAACTATGCGTTCTGTATTTTAGAAGTAGATCATTTTTGGTCAGTAAAATGTGTCGGTTGCATTGTTCAGATAATGTCAAATATTGATATAATAAAGCTCATATGTTACTGCAAAATTGTATATTGATGCTTTATTTGGCCATTCTTTTAACATTTATATATATATATATATAATTTTCTTTTTTTTTTTTCTTTTTTGTTAGTTTTGTTGTTGAAATTTGCAAATTAAGATGTAAAAATAAAGCGACATAATGAACGAAATACAGAAGAACATAATAATAAACTTAACCTAAAATATGTGAATATTCACTTATTATATCACTTTATGAATCGTATTCACGAATAATAATAACACGATTTACTCACAATAAGTTTATGAGCAAAATTCTACTTATTCCGAATTTGGATAATAGAATGCTGTTTATCTATCTTGGCCGGTAGAGTTTCGAGCGCTGTTCCAGATAAATGATTAACGAATAGGAGCTTTTTTTGTTCTCCTAAAAGAGAAATAATAATCCCTCAAAAAAGGAGAGTAAACGAAAGTTATAACAAAATTTATAATTAATATGAATAAGTGGTGATTTAATGAATCTATAATTTTGCGAATCATTTAAATGAGCAGTTTTTAAGACAGCAACAGAAATGAAAGACAAAAAAATAATAGTTACAATTAAAGAGAAGCATAAAAGGCAACACGTTTATGTAGATTTAATTATGATTGTCCAATTAAATGTCGTATTAATTGAACACGTATTTCTTTTTTCAATTAAAGATTCTTAGTTTTTGATTTGATGACATAACAGATCCTTCGAAATATTGATGAGATCAATTTACGAGTATGCATTTTTCCGATGTCATAACGCCAATGTATATTATATACGCCTGATACGCGCTTTTTCCGTTCGTTTCGATTTAATGACGAGTATTATCAAGCGAGGCTATTAAAATTCAATTAAACTTATGATATAATTCATAATTATGTAATCAAAAATTTCTTTTGGTAGTAAAACATTATTGTCGGAACTCTTAGGGGAAATAAAAAAGTGAGATTACAAATTTCATTAAGGCACAAACTTTATAAAATAAATGTTTTGTTAGAGAAATTTCAATTCTCGCAAGCATCGTATATAACATTTATTTATTTATATTATGTAACGAGAATGTTATAAAATGGCTGCTAACTGTAAATTTTCCTTTACGAACAATAATAATTAATAAATGTTTACGCAATTTTTTGATTAAACATAAGACTAATTTAATATAATATCATTTGCATGATGAAAACCACGTTTTAATTATTACGACCCTCATATCATGTGTCGGTCAGATTATGTTGTGAATATCAACAACTACGTTCTTGTGAGACTTAATATTTATTACCAATAACAATTAATATCGACCATCGTTTGTCGTGTGTGATTCCAATATTTTGAATTCATATAAAACATAAATAACCCGTTGCAATCTATTGAATTTTAATCTATACTTTTGTTTTTCCAGAGAGTATTTGTCATTCGCCGGGCAAAAGTGCGTTTGAAAATGTGATTTTAATGAACGAAAATAAAGTATGGACTAACACTTAACATCTATCAAAATAATGACATAATTACAAGACAAATTTACAACGTTTATATTTTTTATCATATTTCCCACTTTGGCGAGACGAAAAAAAAAAAACAATTTGATAATTTTCTTTTACTTCAGATGAATTTCTTAAAACAAGAATATTCACTTTTGATCTCACTTTTAGAAAATTGCTTTTTTATGTTCTAACTAAAAGTTTTTATAGTAGACATCCATATTTTTGCTACCCGAAATAATAAGTTTCATATATGATTATTGCTGCGTCAGAAGTCTTTTGGTGTCATTTTTATTCGTGTAAAAAAATCCCGTATATTACATAATAAATTGAAGTTACTGATTCAGACTCTGTCAGTTCTGACAATTAATGAGATTAAATTTGTTTCGGCTACAAGTCGATGATTCTTGCGATCGTGATAACGTTCGACAAAAAATACGGGGAATGAAAGTTGAATCAACATACAAATGGAGTTATATGTATCCAATTCCCTCATGATGCTAAGTCAATTCTGTATAGTAAAACCGTTTCATTTAAACGTTGCTCACTTGATTCAAATCCTGTTTCAAATTGTTTGAAAAAAGGATACACTTTATAAATTCTTAAAAAAAGAAGCATGTATTTCAATATATCATGAAATAATAATAAACATATTTTTTTGAGTGTCAAACAAACATATGATCAAAGGGAAATGCATTTTTTTGTTCAAAAGGAAAATGTATTTAGAAAATATTGGGCTCTTATTTTCTTTTAATGTATGAAAATACATCAGAGGTTTTGAGAAGCTAATGCAGATAAGATGAAACAAAGCTATTGTTACCTTTATAAGATATAGGTACGTTTGTTTTAAAAACTACGTCTTATTTTGTTCAAGGCAATGTAATCAATGTAGAAACATATAACTGGGAATGTTTGAAAAAATTTCAAATTTATTGAAAATAGTAACAATATTATGTCGTTTATTTGCAGCGAATTTTTTTTCAATGAATACATAATAATACTGTATAATTTAATCATTATTTGTAATAAATGGACAAATAAAAGAAAGTACAGAAAATATTATAATAAATATTATACACACAAAATATAAGAAAATTTTATTAAATTTATATTTAAATATATAAATTCATACTGTAAATACATATATTTTTCAAAAGTGAAATTATATATTTATACTAAAATTTATGGATTTAACAAAATATAAAGATCGTATCCTCAATTTCGCGAAAAAAGCTGATATAAAAGAAACATGATATTTCTTGCATATTTAAACATTTTATTATTAATTGCAGTTGTGTATGATGAATTATGACTGATTCACGATTAAAAATGATACAATATTTAAATGCCGCCGTATGGTTTCTTCCGAGTTTAATAATTTACCTCTAGTTGTAATTTTAATCGGACTGAAATATGATCACAATACGACAAGCACGTTTTCCATCCGAATCTTTCCAGTACTCTGATCACACTTTTGATGCAGAAGTTTGTGAATGTAATTAATGGCCATATCATGGCCTACATTTCTTTATACAGTAAAAATGATCTCATTAAGTTCTATGTTAATTTATGTAATTGCAAATTACGATGCATATTCGTATCATTAATAGCTTTATTTATTTATGATAAAAACTGAACTCATTAATAAATTAAAAACACCCGCATTTGAGGACAGAAATTCAAATGATTTATCTCGGCGATTGGGCAGACATCAATTCGAGCGTCGAATTCTGAATCTATTATAATAAAATTGCTCTGGGAATAATGTGAAACAATATATTGATATCAGAAAACATGAATTAAACAGAAAATCAGTAGTGACTATAAGAAATTCATAGTATTACTATCGATCCGTAAGGCTGTATTGAGAATTTCAGCACATTTTTGCGCTCCGAGTCCTCTGAATTTAATATAACGAAATGTGTATAAGATAAAACACCGGGCTCTCCCGTCGAATGCAGGATACCGTGATTTCCAATGTATGAAAAATCGATATCACGCGCATATACGACGTATCTCTCCTTCAACACGAATGCCGCGGTTGTTTCGGCGTAAAATCTGTTTTACATTACACGATCAACAGAAACGTAAATGTTTCAAGACTACACACATACATATAAACATACACATAGATACATATTGAGAGGCGCGTTTCACAAATTCGTTATATGAAGCGAACAAAAAAGTACTTTCCGCGAAACAGAATCAAGTGTAAAAGCAGCTCAGTCACGTGTATGGCATAGCAGCAATTTTGTGCAAGTCATATTTCACATTTTTTTATGTAAAAATGCGTGTGTATCTGAAATCTGTCAAACACACGTCAGGATCACATGTCGTATAAGGATTCGCAAATATACACATATAGACGTGCATCAACGTAAACATCAGCGTTTTTGTCACGTATTTCTTTGAAATCCGCTTTTCCAATTTGACATTAATTTGTAACGATTTATTTTTGTCCAATTACAGAGTTGAAGTGTACGAGTATTACGGCAGTTTTTCATTTTTTTTCGTCAATTTCATTCGCGATGGGATTATAATTACAAAAAGTCTATGATTTTTTGTATGAAATATTATCTATATTTAATTCATACTTACAAGTTATTAAATGCGAAATACGATATTTATAGTTTAATAAATATTTCATATAATTTTATGTTTCGTCGGCTAATATTTTAAAACAGTTCATTAATATGTAATCGTCTGCTATGTTATTTATATTTCTTACATTTTTCATCACTTTTTTTATTAACATGTGATTTAATCAAGGTTAAAAAATTTTCTAATAAAGTATTGCTTTTACAAGTTGACGATATGACAAATTTTTAACAAATATGTTCATTACTTACCAAACTAAAATACTGCATTCTCGGTTTAGGAAAATGTACGGATATTTCTTATCGTGTTAACAACACTTAACTATTACTTACATATATATATGAGCCAATTATGCCAATCGCATATGCAACCATAAACACGCAGTTATAGTTACGCTTATTCAAAAACAAAAATTAATAATTGCATAAACTAAAATGTTTACAGAATTGTAACTTGAAATGGTTATTACATTATCGTATCTACTTTACATGTGACCTACATGTATTTTAAATGTCGTAATATGTAATAAATATGTATTATTTCAATTGTATATTGCATTTAGTAAATTTGTTTTTAAATATCAAAATGAATTTTCATTTGTGTATTTATATTTATCAATGATATAAAATATTCAAATGCAATTAATGCAAAAAATATTGTTGATTCAAAGAAAAATAATACTCAATTCTTGTTAAATTATTTTTATTAAACGTTATTATTTTTGTTGAAGTTATTTTTTGATTAGATAAAATAAATAACACAATAAATAACAGCATTAAATTGATGATACGTTCGATAAAACATTCATTTTTTATTACAAAAAAGTATACGTTTTATCGTAAAAATATGGAACATAAAGTTCGTAAATTAAAGAATCAAAAATTCATTTCAATTTTTTTTGTATATAATTTTCATGTACAATTTAAAACGGAACTAAATTTAAAAAGTTTATTAAAAAAAAGTGAAACGATAATACATACAGTATATGTATTACATATGTAAAGTATTCGTGTATATTGTTTTACTTGGAATACTATTAACATAAGAATACTTGAATTTTTTGTTGAAATTTACATATTAAACTGCAATCACATTAATGAAATTCAACTGCATTAATGTGTTTTCTTTCGTTCAAAAAATAAATGAAAAGAAAATCATCGGAGTTGCCGTTTTTTACACTGAAACAATTTTTAAAGTAGTTGCTTTTCAAACCTTTTATGGCATTTCATCAAAACATGCGACGAAACAATACATTTTCCGAACACATGAATTTGAAATAAAATGTTTCCAGACAATTCTTGTTTTCTGCAGTTTTATATATTTTTTTGAAATTTTTAGGAGATCGGCACAAAGAAAAAGTCACAAATGAAAAATATGAATGTAAGAGAGGAAGAATCAGATTTTTAAATTAAAAAAGTAATTCAATTTCAAAATGTAAATAAGAAATATTTTTTCCATTTTATTTCTAACGTTAAACAATTTATTTTATCATTATTTATTTATACAAACTGTTATACAAATCTTTTTGAATATATCACAATGATTAGTTATAATTTGTTACAAAATTACACCGTAAGAGCTTTATTTAATTTATGTCATCAGCTTTAGCAATTTGACATTCGTTCGGCGTAAATGGCTCTTAACAGAATTTCCGGTGGGCACCGCGCTGATAATGTATGCCACTTCAAGTCGAAGTTAATCCCCATGTTGTAATGCAATCAGTGTATCATGACCGAGTAAACATTTTTTTTGCAATACGTGACTTTATAATGCGTATCTGTGTAAGTGACATGTGCTGCGAACGTCCCTCGAAACAATTCATGAGAAAAGGAAAAAGGCAGCTGCCGCAAATGCACGTTTCCACCCTTCGCTCTCTGAAATCGTCTTTCTAAGTGGAAAATAAATTTACAAAATCTCAAAGTTGATGTTGCTTTAAAGACAAATGCAGTTTAAATACGTCTAAGCTTGTATCTTTAAAACTCAAATGCGACAGTCCATTATACCTGACAGACGATCTGTAAATAACACAATCTAACTCGTGTCAAAAGTGACTCGTCATTAATTTAATAGTGTTCGGAGATATTTCTGTCGACACAGCATGAAAAAAGAGCACAAAAAAGGACAATAAAAAAGTCAAAATCATTTTTGTTTTAATTATTCTACGCTATGTAATCAGCGTTGCCAGATTGTACGATAATTATCGTACAATCTAACAACTATAACAGTTGTTAAATTGTGAGATTTTCCCCATGATTCTGGCATCCATGTATGTAATCCACGTATGATATCGTTTTCACATGAATGTTACTCTATAACGATTGCCCAATACACGATGATTGCCTAGTAATTTAAATTTAGATTTCAGTGAATCAATTAATTTTGTTTTGTCAATCGTGTTCATGAGTTCGACTGAAATTAATGAAAGCTTATTTTGGCATGCAAAAAAACCTGTCGGTTAAATTGGAGGGAAAAGAGAGATATTGATAATGCTGATGGTTCCTGTCATGTTAAGGTCACCTTAATTTTTGTATTTCATATGACTTTAATAGTCTCTGAGTAAATATTGCCTTATGCTGAAACAACATGGTTGGAATACTGACAATCAGATATAACAAATATTATTTCAACTATTGATAATAAAAATCGTAATATTAATTTAGAAATGCTTAAGGCTTATTTGCACAAAAACGAAATAGATACAGTTTCCATGTAGTTCTTTCCATTTCGATGTTTTTTGAATGAGGTGAAAATAAAGTCAAGTTGAACGAAAAAATATGTATTTAATTAGATAGTAATATTTGACTATAAATATTTGACATTTATAAAAGTGACAAAAATCAACATTACCACAGATAATTATATGAAAAATCCGCTTTCACTGCCTTTTCGTCTGATACGAGGTTCTGTGCAGTAGCAGCTTTAAATACACAACAATAATGCTAACGAAATTCAATCAAACGCGAAATTGAATATATATACATACATATATCTCTACTTATATTTGATCAGATTCGTATTATCATTTTTCATATCTTTCCAAGTGCGTTTGAATTTGTAGCAAATCAGGTGAAACTGACCAAAAATAATTTAAATTTTTGTTTCCCAATAACACATGTTTATTTAAATTGAAATTCATGTACGTTTTTCCTGATTTTACTTTATATGAAATATTTTTCATTTATTTAACTTTAACTTCCCAATTCTAAACAAATAATTTTTATCATCATATATATATATATGAGAGTATGATGAATCATAAAGTAAATGTAGATAAAATAATGAGAAGAATATTGAAAAGAAAGATAACTAATTTTGTTATTAAAAAATTCTTTCTTCTCATAATTGTTTCTCCAACGTGTACTCACACTGATGAAAGATATGTTTAACGGACAAAAAAATCGCAATATTTTACTCTTTGTATACGATGTAAAGGCGAACGTTTCACGTTGAAATCATATAGTGCATTTAATTTCCTTTAAGACATTCCTCTTAGACATCCATTTAACATAAAAACTGTAGCGAAATTGCTTCGTATAGTTACTTGTATACTTTTTTCATTTACTATTATGAAAAAAGGGTGAAATATTTACTTTTAACTCGAAATTGACATCTACAAATTGGGCGATATACGAATATTATAACAATAATTATGTTTCCCGAATAAATTTATTCTGTATTACGAATATTAACATAAGAATACGAAACTCAAAAATAATAAAAGTAAAAAATATTATAAAAGTTCGAAGTTACTTGAAATTGTTACTTAAAACAGATTAAAATAAACTTAAACAATTAGAAAAGTTTATAAGACTAATAACATTTAAATAATCCGATCATTTTAATATGAATATTCAACGATAATTCGTTTACGATATGAAAAATGGAAATAAAGTACTTAATTATTACAAACTTTCTCAATTGTAATGCATAAATAACTTATATCCTTACTGACGGCTTGTTTCTGTTATTTTTGTCATATGTTTTTCATCGACGTTTTTTAATTCTTTTTTGTCACACTTTGTCTTTTTTTTGTTTCTTAATCGTCGCCATACATACTTAAATATTTTTAATTTAAAATATAAATACTCAGTCTGTTCTTCTGTATGAACGATTGATGTATTTAAATACATTTTTATCAGCATAAATTTTTGCGAATAATCCGACCACTTTTTATTCGTATGAATGATGCTTAAAACGCCGGAGAAATTCATAGCTAAAAGAAATATATTTTACCCGCGCTTATGAATTAAAAAAGGGAATATTCCACTCACGTAGATGGTAACAAAAAAAAATTATCCTTTTTTTTTGCCTATCTACACAGTCGATATGTATGCCGTTGTTCTTATTTTCATCTTTTTTTTGTACTTCAACACATTTTGTTTTGTCTTACTGAAATTCTATTAAATTTCAAATTAAACAAATATTGACTTTTGTTCCTATGACATCCTCTTTTGAAACTGTATATTTACACAAGCTGCGAAAGAAAATACACCTTTGAAAAAGCGTCAAGAATTTCATACATATAAAACGTCAATACATAAATACAAACACACTCGCATACGTTCACATATCAACACGAAAAGTGTTTTAGAAGGATTCACAATTACAATAGAATAGTATAGTGTAGTTCAAGCTTTTTGTATAGACGAAAAAAAATTACGACATGGGAGAAAATTCAAAAAATGTCAATTAATGTGGCAAAATTGAAAAGTTGCCTTCCTTTTTTTGTAGCATTTTTTTTAATTTTGACAATTTTTTTGCATATTTCGTTTCGCAGAAATTGCAGTTGTTTTTCCACTTGGTGTTATACAACATACAATTTTATTTATTCTTCAATATTCTTTAATATAATTATAGTCGAATTATATATCGTTAAACATTAAAATGAGTTTGAAAAAAAACTTAATTTAAATAATATAGATCGATATAAATAGCAACAAAATTATCAGCTAATGTGATAACTTAATATTTAATGCAATTAATGCCTCATACAGTAACTTACAAATTAAAATGCAGCACATATGCAAAAGTTGCAAATATCCAAATTGTTAGATATTAAAAAATAAAAATTATATGACATTTTATTTGTAATAATTCGCAATATTTCAACGTAATATCTTATTGATATACAATCAAGATTGAATTAATTGTGTTCCGGTTGAGCTAATAAACGATATAAATTATGAATGTTCATCATAGCACGATGTATTGTTGAATTGCATCACTGAACTTTCATTAAAATTTAACAATATTATCATTAAAACAGTCAACAAATTATGATAAGTTTGTCATAAAATATTTTTTACATTATTATTTGAACATTGCAAACCTCTGAAAATAATTCATTATCTCAATTTCATGCATTATCTCACGAAAACGTTATTATAAAATATTCTTAAATGACAAAATTAAAAAAAAAAAGAAATATATGGATCAAGTGTGAATGCTCGAAAAGCTTTTTTCGTCTGTTTATTGTTTTATTTGGCTGACTATTTCTGTTGCCCGACTTGTGCTTTGTTTACGAATTTTTATAAATGAAATTCTCATTTAAATTAAAATTCTAATCTGTCTCGATCAAAGTTAATATCATAAAATAACGTGCATTACGTGATTAAATTTAAATTGCATTATCGAGTATAAATATTCCTTAATCTAACGAGTGTTTGTTTTTTGGTGCACGCAAATCACCAGGGTGCTTTAGCTTGAAGTTCGTAAATAGTTCTGATATGCGCCGAATAAGTATAAAACTTGCAGGGATAACTTTTGAAAGTTGCAAATGAACGCCGCAATATCTTCGATGCATAAAATATGAGTCTTCCGAACTATACGAATTAAGATTCTATCACAGTCACTTCAAATAATCTGAACACGTTTCCAATTACTTTAAACATTGCGAGTGAAACTAAGCTCTCCGATTACTATTTGGTACTAGAGAAGAAAAAAGCAAGAGAGGGAGAGAGAAAGAGAGAGAGAGAGAGAGAGAGAGAGAGAGAGAGAGAGAGAGAGAGAGAAAGAGAGAGAGAAAGAAAGAAAGAAAAAAAAAGGTTTTTTGCGAGAATAAAATTCGAATCAAAATGTTTCACTATTCAGCAATTTAGTGAATCGAAAATACAATTCGTATGATTGATTTAAAAAGGTACAGCGCTCTTTCAAAAGTACAAAGCCAAACATTCTCTTATCCGTTCTGCACCAACGTATAGACGTTTTGATAACTTGCAACACCGTCTGATATGTTAACAAAGTTATGATATACGAAATATTTCAAAGACAGTTACTTTGAAATTTCACAGTGAATTTCATACCAATATGATGGACATGTTTTTATCTCAATTTATAATTAATTTGAAGCGTATTATCCGAAAGAACAATTTCATTTCGCGTAGAATAAAATACATTCAAAGTTTTTCATAAATGTTACTTTAAGATTTACGACATAAAATAGCTCTGATAAAGCGTTTAATCGGAGTTCCTAATGTTGAATTACGTTGATTGATTATCAATCGATTCAAAGGATTATTCGAATTCAGTTTATTTAGTAGTATTTGTTTCTGGTTGTACTTGGCTGTACTTAGATCGAAGAAGTCAGTAAGCAGAGGTCACTAATCTTATCTGATTAAACATGAACAGACCAAGTTTCATGCTTAACTGAATGTAATTACGTTTCATTACATGGCTAAATCAAATTTAGACAACAAATTTGTCCAGGATTGTTTTTGAATTTAATTAGCTGTGCTATTTTTTTGTCAAAAGCGTTTGGATTGTAAATTCATTATGTAGGTTTTGTACATTTAATTTTTGATAGCATGAACGTACGTCTTTATAATAAAGTGTGTAATTAACTATAATAAATACCGAATTCACGTTTTAAGGTACATTGAAATTTATATATATGTGTATATATCTTTAAGAAGAATTTTTATCGCTTTATAAAAGTGCACGAAACTAAGTATTCAGTATTTGAATTGCATAATTTGAAAGATCTTGGATATAAAGTATGTTTGCACTTTGAAATTAAATATGATTTCATGAAACTCACATTCAGAATCTTCTACTGTAATATTTTATGTCCCTTCTTATGTATAAAGTCTTTTGTATTTGAAAAAACCACGCTGATTTTACATTTTGTAGCATTGCAGATAATATAAAACCAAATGTCGAGTGTGTTATTGTATTATACATTTGTCACAGTTGTATTTATTATTTTATGTTGAATAATTTAAAAGATTCCTGTTTTTGGAAAAACAGTCAATGGAAATTTAACACTGATCAGACTTCAACAAACTTCACAACAACTATAAACAAAAGTAGTTTTTCTAAACTTTTATC
The DNA here is from genome assembly GCA_022817425.1 of Gryon sp. ZL-2020. NCBI lineage: Eukaryota > Metazoa > Arthropoda > Insecta > Hymenoptera > Scelionidae > Gryon > Gryon sp. ZL-2020. The sequence goes on along the minus strand of JABFPJ010001725.1, from coordinate 616 downwards.
GAAACGTGTAAAAATATATTAAAACATAGATTTTTTTATCTAGAATTCAGTTTTCCTTTACGTCGTCCCATTTTCATTATTAAAAGAAAGCTCCTTTTCTAAAATGACTTTTCGGCGCTTTCAATAACGCGACTTTATTTCTTGTTCAAATTTCATAACAAATTTGGATATCATTAAAACATTTGGCACTATTTTTTTCCATATAATTATACATTGCATAAAAGTTTAATAATTATTTAAATTTGAATTGTTCAGAAAAATAAAACAAATCCATTTGTTATTATACAGTTTTATATATTATGTTAAATAAGTGTATCCTATTAAAAGTAAATAATGATTTTAAAAAGTTATGAAACCACGATGAATTTTGTTGACACTGACCGGGTTATATTTTTATTTGGTATAAAAACCATTATAACAAACAACAGATAATTACTTATATCAAAAACCTTAATTCCGTAAAGATTCTTTTTATTCATTGTAAGTAGAAATGGTTTTCAGGCGCTAAAAAACTCGACGTTCAAGCGAGGAAATGTCAATGGCTTTTTTAAGTATCCTTCTGCAGTGTAGTTGTCTGTAGAGTCGAACCTTAATTCTTCAACGGTGATAGCTTTCT
>JABFPJ010001724.1:0-23493 GCA_022817425.1 Gryon sp. ZL-2020 | reverse complement strand
TAGATAATTAATCACTCATTTAATTTATTGTTCTCTGTTAAATCAGTAACTTGACGGAGAGATAAAATAACGGAAATGAGAAAGCAATAAAGCAAAGCCATTTATAACTAAATAACAGGAGCCTAATTTATTTAACTTTAATCTATAATTATATAACAAATGACCATAAAATTCACGAAATGAAATGATTCAAATTATCATATCTAAATGCGAAATGTGTCTCAACATTTTTGCTTAAATCTACTTTTATTTCACCAATCTGCATTTCGATAAGTAATCGAACCGGTTGAAATGTTTCTAGATAATACAATTACGACAAAAAATGAAAATATCTAGAATGTTTAAAATAATAATAGGTTTCGTAATAAAATATGGCATATAGAGTTTCGTCGGTTATATAAAAAACCAAAATCAGATAGATTCGCTAATTAGGTACAAATTTATAGACAAAACAAATATATAACTGACAGTGCGTTAATTCTGACTTTCTTTCGTATCTTTATTTGTACCCTATCAATTACTTATCAAATAAAATTGTTGACTGTAATGTATAGACAGTTAAAAGAGATCTGAATAATGTAATACAGATACATTTTCATAATTACCGTACATTTTCTAATGCAAAATTAGCGAAGAAAATAATTACATTTACTATTTATATTAAATTTAAATCAACTTCAAATTTAAACTAATTAACTTTGAAATTATTTTACAAGCTACGTATATACTCCTTCCCTGATATCACAGGAAAACTTGAGCGAGTTTGTACGAAATTGATGCAATCCTGTGTCCGCTGATTTGAACGAAATTAATGCGAAATTTGTATGGCATTATTGTATGAAGTTTGCATGGAATTTGTGCAAACCATTTGTACAAAAAGTATGTTTCCCAATATCTCACAGTTCATTTAGTAGCAAATATAAGAATATTAAAAAGTATGAACTAAAATATTACTTATATATTAATATTGTATTTAACAAAAATATCAGTTTGCATGGTAATCGTATAAAAAAAACGGACACAGCAGCATTCAGACTTCATGCAAAATGTATGCAACTTGTTCATATGAAGCTTACACGAAAATATTACAAGCTGTGTTTTTAGGGTTCATCATTATAATTAGCAAAACATTCAATTAAGAATTCTTTTGAACTATAACAGTGAATAATGTTAGAAAATTAGCTTCAGATAATTCGATTAATTTCTGTAAGTGTATCTATTATTAAATTAACATCAATCAGCCATCTGTATGTTTACTGGCACTGTCAACGTTAAAGAAATGCGTAACTTACAATAAAAATGCACGATTCCAAATTACTAACATTAAACGACCACTCTATATTTCAAGCGCGACATCCGAAGCGCATGACACGTTGCCAGTAACAAATGAAAGACAAGGAGTGCTCGGCGAAATACAATTTATGAAACGGACGCTCAGAATAAATTGACAAAGAGGAATATCGGAGCGCTGGCGCGCGTGACAAAACATACATCAAGTAATAGGGGGAAAGAGAAAGAGAGAGAAAAAAAGTGCGCGCGGGACATCACGATGTAATGGCGCACGAACTATTATGCATACACATCGTTATAGGTGCTCACGCCGACGACACGATAAACGCGACTAGACCGGCGGCGCCGTCGAAACGTTTCGTCGTAATTGTTAATTAGCACGTTCGAGCCCCTAACCGGTTATGCAGCACTCGCGAGTAGCTTTTGAATTTTAATGACGCGCGGCCGTGTGCTTTTGGCAGTCAGGTCGCGCCAAAAGTCACGAGCAAAGGTGCAAGCGTAAGATGACAACAATATTCGCGATGAAATTACATGTAACTATTAAATTGGTCTACTGTATGTCAGTTTTGTAACGCAAACTGTGAGAATAAACTCATCATTTAAGAAGAATGTGAAAATTAAGCCTTATGCCATTTTATGCGAAGCCTTCATTATGTGTAATAATTGTCGTACAAGTTAGTAAGATTATATAAATAGTTTATAATTAGTCTATATCTTAAAATTGTTTCAGTTTCATTAAATTTATGAAATATTTTTAGATTTATTCTTTTATTAATTACAAAATAAGAAGTTAAGTCAATAATTAATCTTTGAATAAATCTTGTTCATTTACGTTATGAGATCATGAAATTTCTTTTTAAGAATTCTTATTTTTGCATAAAAAATGTGAGGAAAGGCTAGCTTACGCTCGAGCCCTTGTCGAACCATGATAAAGATCGAATCATTGTATAAAACCTTACGAAGTTGCTTGTGTATCTTAAGTTCGACCATGAAATGACTCATAAAACTCAACTAATGAATCAAAATATTTGTGTTTTATTTATGTTCATTTCAAAGCAATTACTTCTTGATTATTATTCAGTTATTATATCTGAAATGCAATTATGGTTCGAACATTTTTTGTTAAATATTTTATTATGTCACAAAGTTGCACTTCATATGTATTCAATTTATATTTAGATAAAAATAATGAATATAAGAAAGAAAAAGTATGTTAAAAATGAAGACATAGGAAATGCATAGAAAGTCATAACTATAATATATAGAAGATCTGAATATATATATTCGACTTTTTTACACATTATAATTTACTCAATTATATGATAAACCGAGGATGAGAAACATTTTATGAATATTTTTGTTATTCTTTTTATTTATTTTAATATACATTAACAAAAAATTAAATCATCGCCTGTGATTGTTGACTAAACAAAATAACTCAAGTTGGGTCTGTTAGTATACCAACTTTTTAGGTGGCACACAAATGAACTCATCAATCTTCAAACTCAAGATTTAGAAGAGAAAAATACAGGGATGAGTGACTAATTTTTCAAATAAGATAAAACATATTTCAAATGTGATATATATATAATTACTTAAAAAATAAATGTTTAACTACAAATTATTAAACAGTTGGTCATTTTTCATATCCGCGTGGATTTAGTTATTGGTTTCTCATAAAGTTGGATAAAATTTAATCATACATATTAGAATTTTTAAGTCAAAAGTTTCACTGCCGTGCATGTATCATCAACTATTCTTTGCATATATGAAATTCATAAAAATGACATTTTATGATGGTCTTTTATGGGATTTCATACAAGTGTTTCCTTACTTTCTTCCTTTTGATTCAGAACATTTTTTATGATCAAGTATTCAATTTTTTAAATAAATTATTGACATATCTGGAATTACATGTTTTGTTGCAAATACAAATTCTGTGAAATCGACAAAAGATAAGAAATTTTTTATATGAATAATACGATATAATAGGTAAATAATCATTTTGTCTATTATATCGTAATATAAATCATATTATTTTTCGAAATATGTTTAACTATTCACTTTTTAATTTATGTAACGTATGCAACTTATATTTTTTAATATTTTTATAAATTGTTATTTATGGTTTATTTAATAGTAAAAGAAGTCAAATCTGATTACATTTTCGTTCCTATTGACTTCTGACTTTCTTGCAAAGGTATAAAAAAAATATGATTTGGTTTTTGTTTTATCCATGTTTTTCTTCTTTTTTTCTATTTTATTTTAACTGGCGAATGGATGTATTGGCTATTGGAGAAATGGCAATTAAATGGACCTATAAACAATAAGGTATAAACGACTTCAACCAGACAGTAACGAAGCAAAGCAAATAGTTTTAAAGCAAAAACAATATTGAAATCTGATCTTAATGCCTTGTGCGAAATTGCTGACACAAAGGTAACCAAGAACACCGCGAATGTATGTTTGTGTGCAATGGAAAATTAAAATCTCATTTCCGTTTAAGTCGTCGTAAAAAATTAAAAAACAAAACTGTAGTGTTAATTACTAAGTTAATCACATAAACAGCTAACATACTTATCACTATAATATAGGACGTTTTTTTATTATTAAAACTTTTCATGTTCAATTTGATTTTGGAATTATCCGGAAAATTCTTATTATAATATATTCCATTAATGTAACAAACTGCAGAAATACACTTTATAAATGAATTTCATATAAGATATGAATTTCATATAAGATATAAAATTCATATTCACAAAATTACATTAAGAAGGTTAATAATAGGTACAATAATAACCACAAATTCGAAAATCGATTTACTTGTTACTTAAAAATATTCCAATTATATAGAGATTCGGATTTAGAGATTATGAAATTTCCATTATAATTGTACAACTGGTAACACAATCAATGCACAATATCGAATTAACTTTCGTATTTAGTTCAAACTGCTGTATCAATTCATATATTATTTTGCGCCGTAATTGTCTTACAAAGCTTTGAAAACATAATTCTATTTACTCTTATACGTATTAATAAGTGAAACGATGGAAGTTTTCCTTTGCAACTTTCTTAAGACACGAAAACATTCGAATGAAATGTAAATGTACTAAAGTTGTCCGCGCAAAACTTTCCGCATTTACATCCGGGCGATAATAGTGGTCCAAGATGAGATACTTTATCGCGACAAAGTACGAGCAGCTCCGCAAAAGTTTTAAGCTGTTATTTTTCAGTCAGAGAAATGAATTATTCGAATGAAGATTTCGCTTAGATATCACATGAATCTTTTTTTTCCTTGTATTTTTAATTGATTCGGTAGTTTTTTCATTGCAGTATATAAATATTTACTTTTCATTTAGATATCTGAAAAAATAATGTATGCAATTTTTGTTTTTAAATATTTGAATACATTTTCAATATTTATAAGATAGATAAATATGAAGATAAAAATAAAATAGACAACATTATTTCATGGATTAACAATTTATAACGGAAAATTGACAGATACAAGTCGGATAATTTTAGATGTTATCAAGTTATTTAAATGTAATGTGTACTTAATGATTGATGAAATTAACATAATAAAGTGAAAAATAATATTTTCCTGTCATAATTTTATCGAAATGAAATTGATTAGTCGTTTATTCTTTATATAGGATTTGTAATTACATATACTAATATAAACTTTTGAACATATATTAAACAAAATGTTTATCGTTAACTTTCGTTATTGAATATTCACAAATACATAGTTTATTTAGATTATTTTTAATGGACGTTTCATTAAAGTCGATGCATCTTATATAATACAACGATCTCGTTGAAAATCGTTTAATATCAATATATATCACAACATACTTGTAGTTTTCCAATAACTATTGAGAAAATTAATAAACAAATCTGTTAATTTAAAGATGAATCAAAACCAATTGTTTATATTGAGAATATGCACGATTGTGCATTATTCAAAACATGTATTCGAGTATAATTTGATACAATTTATATGTTTTAAAATAATATTTTGAAACATTTTTTTTAATTTTTGTGTCAGAGAACTTGGCTAGATCCAAACTATACTGGCCAGAATTTACTTTTCATTTACAAGCAATATTTTTATGATAATTCATGATAAGAAATATAAAATCATTAAATTAAAAAATTAATTTAAAATTATCAACAATAGATGTCTCCTTTTTGAAATTTCTCAAATTTTTAATGTAATTTTTCTTAATTATATCAAGTTTATTAGCACAAAATTAGCCCAGTTCAACTGACCAGTATCTAGGTAGTTACTATACAGTTTTACGTAATTAATTGAAGTACTATGAAGCGAAAATACACTAGTTGTTATGCTTGAGTTCTGTAACATCATCGTGCAGTGTAAATGAAAAAGTCCATTTTAAACAATAAAATGCATTAGTAAATTCGGTTCAAGGACTAGCTAGTATCTAACTAGTACCATTGACACTAATATATTCGGTTCAAGAACTGGCCAGTATCTACACAGTATTACCTAACTTAGTGAATCTGGTCAAAGTTTAACTAGAATCTAGTTTGAACGAGTCAAATTCTGAGCAAATATTTTTTTGGGTATACATACGAGCTGATGAGTATTTTTCCCTGTAGATGAAAAACAGTACATTTTCAGACAAAATACAAAAAATTCTTATAACTTTTGCGATCAGTTTTAGTTTTGAGAAATAATAATATCAGAGAAATATAATAAGAAAGACGGAACTGCGTATCAATTGCAGCACATCGAAACGATCCAAATAAAAACGAAGAGATAAGCGAAATAGTAAAATATGATATAAATTTGACAGCGAACGAAAGTTCTCATTATTGATGATAAAAAGAATCGTAATAATAGGCGAAACTTATTGCCTGCAATCGGAAAATCCATAAGAGTTTGTGAGAATTCGAAAGATAAAAAGCAGGAACCAATCGGGCGGAGAGCTTCTTTTTTTTCTAGCTCGAAGGAAGCACGCGCGGGTGTGCGGCAGCTCACAAGATCGAAGTCTGCTGGATTACGTCCGATACGTCCGTCCGTTCTGTACCAATTAACCTTTTTTTCTCTCCCGATGTATCCAATCGAGTGAAATGGAAAGGATGGTTTCTGTTACCTCGTCGATCTCGTGGCGCAAAAGGGGTGGCGGATCACAGCTGCCTTCCGTATATTAGGCGCCGGATTAACCGTCAGTGCCAAAGGCCGCTTCGACGTCTTTCTTGATCACACTGAATCTCGGCTAACAGCGAGCTGGCCAAAAACGACCAAAAAACGTCATTGCTTCGCGAAATTGTAACTCCAATTACTTATGGTCGTATTCCCGAGAAACTTACGCGAACGACGCTGTCATTCTTAGATTGGAAAGCGTTTTTTTCTTTTACAAGTTTATTTCTTTTCTCTCTCTTTCTCTCTCGTCCGCTTATCAAGATTTCTTTTGTTGTTGATTTTAGTTCTGCAAAAATTGGATTGAGTTCAAACTGTTACTAATGCGCCGATATTTAGACTGATTGATTGAGAAAGTAGAAATTTTTAATTCCATTATGACTTACAATATAATTGAATCAATGACTTTAACCAAATTTTTATTAATATATAAACATGAAAATAAAATGTTTGTTTGTATGAGAAAATATTACGCTTAATCTACGCGATAGATTTCGAAACTCTTTCAACCGGACGAATTTATGATCTTTTAGAATTAACCCGGCAATACGGAATGGTTCATAGAAAAATAGAAAAAAATATAAATTCGCTTATTTTGAAGCGAATCATCCATTCAATGAGTTAGATTGAATAAATTAAGTAACAAGAAAAGAGTATTTTCTAAATTACATATTCAATCAATTAATCAACTAATGAAATTCATTTGCATTATATGTTCTATAATTCAAAAAATACATTTTTGAATATAATTTGAAATTATTCTGTCAATTTTAACCAAAACCACAGTCAAATTAAAAGTATAATGCTATTTTATCTTTGAAGAAAACTTTATACAATTATATAACAATGGCAATTTCGTAACATATAAATTGTAAAAGAATGCGAAAATTTTAAGTTTATAATTTATATGAAAAAGGGTTTTGTAAAGTACAAGATAGATGACGCCACATTACACATACCATTGAAACCGCTGTTTCCCACTAAGTACTTATTTTTTGAAAGTTTCATTGTTTCAGCTTGGTGAATAGTAGTTGGAACAGAAAATTATTACAGGAGAAATTATACACAATTTAATGCTCTTTGATAAAACAATGCGTCTTGCAGTTTAACTCACTGCTGATGTAAAAATTCCTTAAATCTATACGTATTCAAATATTTTACATGTATTTATATGCGAATATATATCGTGAAATAACATACCTACATATACAAATGTATAAGAATGTTGCATTAAAATGATATTCCACCAGCAATTTCTTAATAGTAAGTGAAAGATGCTTTTATATTAAATGTTGCAAGTTTCGTCAAAACTTTGTTTAGGAAATAAGAAATTCAATTGTCTCAATTATAATGATTAAAAGTTATTTTTTAATCATTTTCCGATAATTTTAAGTAATTTCAATAGGAAGCTGTTTAAGTCAATCTGAATTCTGGCATTTATTTTATATATTAATCTCGATATTTTATTATATATATTAATCTCAATAAAAACAATCCACCACTTCTTTTTTCAGTATTTAACGAAACATTAAGCAACATGATAATTAGTTTCCAAAATTAGTTTCGTAATGTTATACCATTAGTTCATTAAAAAGTATGCAAAACAGCAAACTACTTGTGGTTGAAAAAGAAAACAATGAATCCTTCGGTATAGTTTGGAACGAAAATGCTTTGCGGTTTTCTTTTGTGAATAAAGCTTTGAAGTGATTATAGAGATGAACCAAGAGGCGACACACGTATAATTTCTGACGAAATAATAGAAATTGAGTCTTTAACGTTTCTGCATTAAATGCAAAATGAAATACTTGACTGAAAATTCGCTTAGTTCAAAATATTATGCAAATTTAAGCTTCTGGCGAAAATGTTATACTCATAAAAGAAAATATTTATATCCGGTATTAAGTTTCAAGTAATATATTTATTTAAATAAATGTAGTGTTTTTTGTTTATAAATCTATTTTCTTTTTTTGATTTATTTTGCAACTTCTTTATAAAAGTAAAAAGTTAACACAAAAAAGTAAACATTATTTACTATTATTATGTATATTCTTATTATTATTATATATATTCATTATTTATTATATATTTGAACGTATTTTTCTTAAATTATTCTTTCTGTTTTACATAAAACAGGAGATAAAAAGTTAGCCAGTTCAATAATTATTGTATTCATAAACAATATATCACACAAATATACAGATTCCATCAATAGCTCCAAATTAAACATATTTAATTGCTTATTCGTATAGAATTGGAACTTTAGATTATCTAATTATCTTTTATAATCAATTTGCAGTGACTTGAATCTAAAAAAACTAATAAGAATTGATATAATATGACTTAAATGCAAGATGTGTCAATAGTGATACTTGCATTTATACATACGCGGAACAAGTGAAATGAATCATAAAGCATGTTTGATTCAAGAAAGGCAAGTAGGAGAAGGGAAAGGAAGGAAGAGAAGATACAAACGCGATTCGAATTATGACTTTACACCTGGGATTTCGTAAGTCTCATTTACATACGATTTGAAAGAAGGTTTACGCGTTCTTCGGTCGATGGAAACAAATGGCATTTTTATGTAAATTTGACGTTCGCAACGACTTCCCTCATTCAGACGCACGTAGTAATATCGCCCAATGCAATTTGTTTTATAACTTTTGCATCGTTTCTACAAATGTTTAATTATCACTGTTTGATATAGTGTTTGCGCGTAGCTAGCGTGAAATTAGAAGTTCTTTTTCACTAAGATTAAGAAATGTTTACTTCACCATTAAATGACAAAGTCTAAAATGTTTTATTCACGCCACCCGTCGTGAATATACTTTGGATTATTTATTATTGACAATTTAACGCGGCATTATGAATATAGAATATTTTGTTATTTCGTGCAAAATTTAAATACTTTTAAATCACGTATTATATATTAATGTTTGCGATTATAAGGAAGATGTTTATGGCAACAATTCTTTTGCACATACTGATAATGTTTTGGTTGCAAGTGTGAATTTATGACGAATTTTGCATGCAGATGCGCACACATTTGTGGAAGTTTTTCGGAAATTCAATTGTAATGTGACACTTAAATTGCATTTTACAAGCAAGAAGAAATTTCTTGAACAAAGATACACATTGGATAAGCAGTAATCACATTGTAATGGTATTTTATGATTCAGAAAAATGATAAAATATGCTTTTTATGGATGAAATCGGACTACTTGATTTATTTTACTAACATTCTTGTATTTTATGATGTAATCTATTTAAGTTGACTATTAAACTTATATTTAAATAAAAGATTTCAAATTTTGACAAATGAAAACAGAGATTTGAGTAAGAAATACATTATTGTATTCTGTACATTTTTATTTTTTCAAGTTTATACAAAGTACATAAATAATGTACAACATAATTGTACATATTGTACATAGCTTGTATTGAGTAGGATATTCTAAGATATTGGTAATAAAATATAATAATAACCGCTTTTGTACGTTCAATCATTTGAAAAATTCTACGCATGAATGAAGATTTTTACGAGTTGAATATTTTATACGAATTCTTCTGTTTAAATTATACTTTAAAACTAATCATATTGTCAGAAATATTTTAAATTTTATGATACAATTTCGCGGAGAAAATTAAAATTATGCAAAAGTTTTAAAAGAAATCAAGTTGTGGCAAATTGTGTTCATTAGAATATTGTGCTACCTTCCTCGCCGCAGGGATTATATATGAATATGAAAAAAATGTCTATTCGTATTTTAATTTCGTGTTTTAATAAAATAAGCGGTACTAAATTGATAATTTACTTTCGTAAGAGCGGCACTTAATTGTGATCTGAAGAGACGAAATTCTTGAATTTGCAAATAATTTTTTTATTCTGGTTTCTTGTTACATGATTATGATTAAAAATAATATATTATATCAATAGCTTTTGCTCTTTGAAAAGTGTATATCCTCTAACCATTTTACTTATAGGATTGTGCTTCTAATCCTTTGAAAATGAATGTGCATTTCGAGATTAAACTTCTGTTTCAATCCGGTTTGTCTAATCAAACCCAAGTTTTTAAAAACTGTAAGGATGAATCAATGTTATTGCAAATTATCGTAAGTGAAATGTAAATTCGAATCTGATAAAACAGCCTATATGCAAAATCTTCTTCGCACATATTTTTCTTAGTGATAACATTAAATCTTTATAATATTCTCTATATATGCACCATACTCACACGATCGAAAATATATTTTCAAAATATATATAAAATATAGTTTTCTATATATATAAATGGTATATATTTTTATATTTTCTAAAATATATTTGTAAAAAAATATATAAAGCAATATAAAAATTATATATGAAATATAAATAAGCGTATCCTAATTAATAAAGTTGATGTATACCAATGAAGGTGGCAATTATATTACATGTATAGAAAATTGCATGTGTCGCACCTCTAAAAACCAATCAGATAGCTGGTATTTTTTGACAGCTTTTGATAGCTTTGAATTTTCTGATATTTAAATTTTGTGTCTTGGATTCGGCACATTTTGACATTCTTTATTAAAAAATGTGTAATGAAATAAAGAATATAAAGGTAGATATAAAAGAAGATCTTAAATAAAGAATTATTAAGTTTTTGTGTTTTTCGTCGACGTCAAAATCCATTTTGATAAGTCATCTTCTAAATATAATTTTACATATAACCTCCATTAATAATTATCAATACGTTGAAAATTTTAATTAAGTATTAACATTTATTTTAATATTTAATTAATACTATTTTGTCAAAAATGAATAGTAAAACAAAAGATAAACAAAAATAAAAATGATTTTTTTTATTTTTATTTTATTTAAGAAAAGAAAAATAACTTGTTTATGTTCCTAATAAATTAGATAAATAATATTAAGTTATTGTTATTAGCTTTTGTAATAATAATAATTAATATTGAATAATGCTTGATAATAAATAATTGATTAATAGGTAAATAAATAATACAAAGTGATTTTAAAGAATATATAAATGACAAAACATATTTTCATAATCATAAAAACTTTATTCAAAAAATTAAATAAAAATAAAGTGTCTGATAGTTGTTTATTTAAATGTTTTGTTTTTAATTGTTTATTAAAAATAAAACATTAAAAAGAACGCGCAAAGCGCGCAAAATATCTAGTAATTTATATATTAATTGCAATAATATTTTTGGAAAAAAAATTGCAAAATATTTAGAAAATAAAATTATTTTTTTATATTTTCGTCCGTCAGGGCTACATAGCTCTTTTTGATATGTAAATAATTGTGTAATTTATTGTATATTTTGAATTAAAATGTTGTATTTTTCATTATAGCATTACAGGTTCAATTTCATTATAACATAGCTATAATTTACGATAACAATTACACTTGATAATCCAACATATCGAGTTATCTCGAATTCTACCATCATGATTCACTGATTCAGTGAATAAGTCCGGGTATTGTTGAAAGCCAGCAGTTGCGTATTTATATATTGTCGCGGCAGCTGATTCGTTATAAATCGCGATTGATGATCGTTAGGGAGCGTTAATTATCGTTGGAACGATTGAATTCTACAGGATAAAAACAAGAACCTTTCATATCCTTTTATATAGAAATTTTCGATTACGAGAGACAAATAAAGCTTTTTCATTAGGAAACTGAAGTGACCTGATTCCTTTTTTCTTTCGAATCATGTTCAGCTTAAATGTGGGCCGGATATTTGATCCAAGCAAAAAAGGGAAAGAAATTAAAATTCCAATGCAAAAACTGTAACTTTTCCAATTAATTGTAACTTGCAATTAAAACGTTATTCACATATTAGAGACATATTTATGATTTATGCGTGAATAATTGTTGTGAATTTTACGTTTTTCATTTGCTGCAATGATCAAAAAGTTAAAAGCAAGAAATTTGAAATGTTTGAATAAAAGAGAATTCTTACGAATTGAGGACATTTTTTCCGACTTTGAAACTGCGGCGAAAGAAATATGACAGGAATAAAATGCATTCTTAACGCTTTTGTTCCTACTTGTCGTTGAGAAACATCTACATTACGCGAACATCCGGGTGGCTCTGCGAAAGCAGCCATTCGTTACGACCCTTACACGTCGTGGCGTTATGGCTAATATCTTTTTTATTTTTAAGCTACCCAACCAAGACCTCAACGCTGTCCCATCCGGTTCAGAATATATATATATGTATTTAATATAAAACACAATTTTAATATGCGCCCATTACTGCCATTCTAGAGAATACGTGATCAAAATATCAAAAAAATTTTTCCATCCAACGATTAACTACAAGTTGGAAATACGGCAATTCATCGCGAGTGACGTTTTATTGCACCTGAAATTATTATTATAGCTATTCGTCAGATGAAGACGATGAAACGTATTGTTGGAACAATTTCATTCGCCAATCACAAGGAATCTTCTCGTTGATACACTGTGAAAGAAAATTATTATTGAGGGTGATCTTGGATGGGATAAATCAAAAGTATAATCAAAAGAAAAATCGTCGGTGATGGTTCGTTACAAAGGAAAAAAATAGAATTAATGCTACCTAATCAGTTTAAAATATTGTCTTAATTTCAAGTGAAGTGTAATACAAATTAAAACATATATCAGATTTCTTTTCATTGTTACCAAATTTCTGATTTTTATGATAATTATCTTATTAATGATTATTAAGGCTGTTCTACTATATAAAATATTACATTTTAAGCGGTTAAATCATTCTTCTTATTATAGTTTTTGAAATAATCATGAATAATAGTCCTATGCTCGTAAGTGTAGGGTTATTATTCAACGTTTTAAAGAATCAAGAAATTCTTTAATAAATAATTGCAGGATTATTCAATAATTTCTAAAATGAATTAATTTATTAGTTGAAGAATAAATAGCGATTTTTGTTATAATTAATTGAATACAATTAGATCGTATTTGAGATCGACTTTTTTGTAGTTATTATAAGTTCTTTATTATTATACTTTTTCTTATTTATAAATATTTTAAAATCGTCCAGTAAAGTATTCAATTAATTATTTTAAAATATATAATAATTATATGAAAAAACGTAATGAACCAAATTTGAAAAGTCAAAACTATAAATATATAGACGTTAAATAAAAAAACTACAACATTTACAAAAAATATGCAGAGACATGATATATATCATAATATTCCCTTTAAGCAGAAAAACATTGAATCAGAAACATTATTCTGTGTGTCCGTAACATCTGCATTAGATTAACTTGCAATGAATAAGTAGTCACATCTTAACTGGAATTTAAACGTCGCGATAAAAATAATAATAACAGATGCTTATATCTGTGATGACATCGTTCAAGTGACAAACCTGCAGACACTAAAAACTGACATCAGTTTGCTTGTCGTAGAATCGAAATATGTTTACACGATCGGCTGACTCTTTAAAGCTTACCGATCGTTAGTCTTATACACGTGTCAGTCCTATTATTAGGCCTCTTATATGGCCGCTCGTTATCTAAGTTGAGGGAGCAGTGAGCCTGGTTTTTCGTACCGTCATTTGGCTCGTTATTTGCGCCTGAACACAAATAAATATATTTCCATCGCAATGTTGGTCGGCTTTTACGAAGGCCACTAGCCATTTATTAAGTGCGTAAAATATTTTTGGGGCGCGTCCGTCTCTCGTAACTTAACCCGAGAGTGGTCAGTCGTATATTATTTTCACGACACGATTTTCACACACGGCAAATCATGTCGTAGTTTTGCACACGAAAATCGACTAATGAAAATTAGTGACACTGGCGTTGTTTTCGCATAACGTAACTTTTACTGCACTTATATTGATTACAATTTTCATTCTGTCAATTGGATTACAAAATTGGGTTACAAAATCAAATTGAAATTGTTGTTTGATGTGAAACAATGGTGAGTGAGGATGTTATTTTTATGAAACTTTGAAAACAATAAACATGAATTTTTTTTTATCACCAACATTGAATGTGAAATAATCAATATAAGAAATAATTGGTAAAGAGTAGTTAATGAAAAACGACATGCAAAAAATAACAGGTTGACTTTGTTTTGATTTTCACAAGTGCCATGTTGATGTTAGTTTAATTTTTGAGCCGCAAAATAAAACACGCGAGTTTTCATTATTACGAATGTAACATTCTCATTTTTACTTTATTTTTCATGAATTTTTTATTGTTTGTTAGTTTCATATCGAAATATGCAATAAAGTAGAGTGATATATTTTGTTCTACAATTATTCTACATTTCAGTTTAACACATTCAACAAAATTGAAAATAAAATTGTATACATTATAATGAACAAACCTTGTTATCTAAACCATATTTTACTGATAACAATTTGGTTGTTAGAACTAAATTTTTCTTATTAATATAAATATATTATTGGAAAAAAATTGACAAACTCGATTTTTCGCATTGATAAACTATATATAAGTCTAATATATCATTTGATTGAAAATAAATTTATACATGTTTTATATGCATATATAATATAGTCTACTTAACAAAATATTTAATTTTATTTTTAAGTAACAATAAAAAATGAACGAGATTTGACTACAATAATTGCATTTACAATTCTAAAAACACCCTTATATGAATATAATATAAATGTAAATATAAATAAAAATACAATTTAATAAATCATGCAAGTGCATGATAATAAATAAATAATAATTATTAAGTAATTCTTATAATCTTATTTTCATTATAAAAATACAAATTATTTTTATATATGTATTTAATTTCACTATTCCATTTGATATTACGGTTTATTTCATTATTCAATTCAAATAAACATTCGCATCATTCCATTTTCTAGACACGGTATATTTTAAAGCAAGTGACTTTGTCTTCATCTTGTGACGAAGCATTAAATTGAATAAAATTTATCGTGATTCGTATTCTTTAAGATAGTTTCTTCGTTTGATTCATTTCACTTACACGACAAACAATTAAATAATTGACTGAAAATTGTTCTGAACTATCGATTGTATGAATGATGCTTTTAGATAAACAATAGCTACTTTATTGAAACAACCAGCAGTAGTATAAGCTTTTATCTATTCATTTATTGCTATCTATATTTTTCTATATTATTTCATTTTCTTACCTAGACAACAGCTGGTGATGATTCTGCTAAAAAAAACTGTATATATTGATTACCCCGAGAAACATTATGTTTTTGTTTGCAAGTCTTTGAAGTTTAACAAGCTCGACTAATCTCATAAATGCCAGCGTAAAAAATGTATTAACGAGCCAGCAGTCAAAATGAAACAAAGGTTTCTTAATTTATCATCTATCATCCGTATGTTGAAAATTCCAACATGACGAATGCTTTGCGCGGCTAGCTTTTGATTCTGAATTTACGTTAGAATTCCACAATTTTTCTTGTTCGTTTTTATATTGTTCGACATTCTGAACACCGCTCCCGTGCGATCGCGTAATTACACGTACTAAAAGCGGCTTCATAGGCACCAATTTAATTTCCGAATTTGCAGCAGCGGAATTACCTTGAATGAGTCCGGCCCGAACCGATCCCAGTCGGCCCGTCTGCAATTCAGAACCATTAGTGAAATTACTCGACTCGTAGGAATCGCTTCCAAGCTCTCGTTGCAAGCAACTTTTTCTTACGTGGCGGTGGAGGCGAAAAGCGATCTGCGGTATAAGCATATACTACCTACCTACGTTGCCCCACAAACTACATGTAACCCTCTTCGTTCACGAAAGCCTTTCCGTTACACAAGCTTCATGGTCTGAGATCACGAGGAAATAAATTAGAGATTTTCATTACTGTACATCAAATTATTTGCTCAACACGAACATGCTTTAAACAAGCTTTTTACTTAGCGCGAAAAGAAAAATGTCCGGTTCTTAAACTTTGTGTACGTATATATTTGAAAAATGATGGTGAAAAATATGTGAAAATCAGTTCGTTTTTTTTTCTTCTTTTCATGTGCTCAGAAAGAATTGCTTTGTTATGTAGGTAATATTTTCAAGCGGACAGATTTTCAAATTGAATTTGGTCGTATATAGTTGCGGTTTTGATAGATAAATGAGTATGGAAATTTACTCTAGTACCAGAGAATGCAGTAAAAAAATGTTGTTTCATCAAAAAAGTTTAATATAATGTTTTTAATTATACATATTTTTTATATACGAATCGTCATTTTTCAAATTAATTTATTTGAAAATTAATCAAATGAAAAGAAATTTCATAGTCTAAAAAAATATATATAGTGTCGCAATGAACAAGAATTTAAATCCGACTATAATTCAATACCAAAAGCAGAGCGAGGTAACGAAGAGTCAAGTGTCAAAATCGTGAATGAATTGTGTATGAAGTCACGCGCGCGAGATGCGGTTTAAAAGGGCTGCATTTACTTATTTCGCAAGTAAACGATCAATATCGATATACCGCAATACAAACGTGCGTTCGCCATTTTGACTTTTTATGATGCTTCGTGTGCAATCGTTCGAAATGCTCACATATATTTAACCGAAAAGAAAAAGAAGGTATCATGAGTCGCGCGGCGTCTATATGTGCGTGAATTATATCTTCGGGGCAAACCGTATATTCTATCGAAGACTCAGCAACTCGGTACATTAGTTCGCGTCACAGCCTAAGCGCTCCTTAAGCGGTTCATGTATTATGGATGGTGAGTTCTGAATTCCTTTGGAGAATCGGACGATCAGTACAGAGATCATGCGGCGATCTTGTTCCATTTTCTTCATCCGCCTCATTCCCGCTCGAGCATCGTCTGTCCTCGAGTCACTTCCGCGGATTGCACTACTCTTCGTTGCACATTGACGTTGACTAAACGGCAATATTGCCTGCCTCTTTCGTGACCTCTGTACAGTCGGTTCGTGCTATCGAGTGTGAAAATTACACGACGCTCGGGATTACGAAACTCGTTCATTGTTACTTGCTTTATAATTTTTATTTTTCTTTTTTTTTCTTTCTTTTTTGCAAGATGTTGCATACTTATTAATATCGTATGAGCTGCTTTAATTATATATAAGTTTACTTTTAACATCATTATTTATGCTGTCGAAATCTTATCAAGATATAGGATTATATTGTACATATATTTGAATAATAATAATAAAAATTTCTGACGTAATAATTTTTTTGCATATAAGAAAGCATATTTTTATAATATATAAAAGTATTTTTATTTTTATTATATTTATAAAAATGAAAATATTTTTGTTTGTTTGTGAAAGTATCACGCATATCCTACGCGATAGATTCCAAACAATTTCGACTTCAATGGTAAAAATCTGTGATTATTCTGAATTAACGTAGTAATCGTAATAAAATTCGATTTAATAATGTTTTCTACAAGAATAAAATTGGAAAACAACAACTATGGTACATAGGTGAGGATAACAGGAAAAGAGTCATAAGGTTTCATCCGGGCGGAGGCGGCGATTCAACTATAGCTTATAAATACTATTAAATTGTCTTATATGAAAACATATGTATGTTAAAGGCAATGTTTATTGAATATAAAAACATTCTACAATTATAAAATACTATATGTATATATTACAGATATATTATCATATATTGATTATGTCGTTTATATCATTATTTTTTAGATATTTTATTTAAAATTTAAATTTAACTAAAAGTCATTTATTAACTCTTTTGATTTTTCACACTCATAAGTCAGTTATTCTTAAATTTCCTAACACATCATTTTTATTTATAATCCACCCAAACTATTATTGGGAGAAAACTTATGAACGATTCAGAAAAAGTATATCATTAAATTTAAGAGCTTGACAAAATACAAACAAACCTGAAAATACGTTGCAATAAAAGTCATGAAATACTAAATTACGAGTCGATTAGTTTTACTGGCTGTCGTATTTTGTGGCACGTGTCCCTTAACTTAATTAAGAAGCCAAAAAAAAAAGAATGTTTTGTCAGTGCTTCTTCAATTTATAACTGAATGTAGCGACACGAAAAATGATGTAGGTATATTAGAAGTTGATAAGAGGAGATGCGCGCTCGTACAGCACACGAGCTCGCACCGGGTTTATTTGAGGAACGTGCCGTGAGAATGCTCTAAGGAGCTTTTCAAGTAAAAATAGCGGAAATTGCAGCGCAGTGGGGAAGTGGATGATGTCTATGTCACACTCTGTACGTGACAGTCGCAACGAGGTTATACGAGGGAGAAACTCCAACACCTTGTCGGTAGTATCTCGTATATTTTAGATGCGATTTTGATTCTTTACAGCTGTTATATTCGACCGTCAACTACAGCTAGCGATGTTGCCACCGCAGATACGCGAGGTCTTTACAGATAACATTGTATCTATGCAATCGCTATAGTGCGATGTGATAATGAGGAAAAGAGCGATACGAAATTGCAGACAAACTGATTTTTAAGTAGTACAAATGAAATGATAACACAAAACAGACATGGTATTTCCTCTACTAATTTCAACACAAACAATTTTACATTTCCAGAAGTAAAATTAAATTTTAATTGAAAATTAATTCCAGTTTTAAATATTGTAATTGCACCGATAACTTTTCTTACGTTTATTTATTTGGTAAATTGAAATGAAAAAGTGGAAATCGTTATCATTCGAGCGAGAACCATCATCAATTAACTTCTTAATGAACAGCTTTTGCTTGAGTTGCAATAACATTTTGAGTTGTTTTTCTTGTTCATTTAATCTCAATAGTATAGAAATTATCGGTTAAAAGGTAAAACAACCGTTCAAATTGCTGCACAAAAGTATCAACTCTGGCGAGATATTTTTTTCACTTCTTTTATTCACCAAAGTTTTTCTGCTTTTTCTTGTTTTTGGCGGATAACTTTTTCCCAACCAAGAGAATATTGATGGAACGATGGTTTAAGCGCCGAAAAAAGGTCCTTGCCAAGGTCCAATTGTGAAACGTGACTTATTAAAGTTTTCAGTTTGCACAATCAGTACTCGGACAAGCGACGATCTCACGATTCTTTCACGAAACGATTTCGCTACTCCGAAAACTTAGACAACTAATATCTCATCAAGTTGAAACGACGGACGCAAAACTTTGTTATATAAGTCCTCGAATCCGTGTCAAGTTTTGCACAATTATATCATAAAGGTAGCGGATTTGAGTCAGATGAGTAAGACTTTTTTGCTTTTTCTCCACTGTCGAGACGAAAAAGTTTCTGCTTTTTCGATAAGTAGTTTGTTTGAAATTATTGTAAGTATTTTTTTCTATCTAATACTTTAGACAAAAAATGATACTGATTTGAATAATTTAAACAAACCATTGATTTAATAAAAATAAGATACAATTTTGTTTCATTAATTTGTAGTTAATAAAGTTATGATTAGCTGAGATAGCGCGTCAAATATTTTAATATTTCAAGAACTTTCATACTTATCTAACATGGTTTTCTTTTCCACGTTAAAAGATGTGCAGAAATGTCAAATGTCAAAATATGCGAAGTAGTTCACTGTATGTTAGAAAAATTTTTCTCCGCGAAAATTCTTCATGCTCTTCATATTGGAATTTCCTATCGATACGTTACGATAGACTTATGAGAAAAATCTGTCAGATTGTTCAATCTCCTTTATGACAGGTTATTATTTCGTGTTTGAGATGTAAGCGTAAATGAAAATATTTGCCATCATAAACATGGTCATCATATTTTTCATTAACCATCATATCATTTTAAATTATTTCTGAATGTTTAAACAGAAAAGAAATATTAAAGAAATAAACAGAAGAAAGTAATGAAAACCATCAATATACATATTTAACAAATATGTATTCTTTTTCAGTGCCAAAATAAATAAATATTATTATCTTTTTTATATAATCCAGATTAAAAGTGTTGAAATGGTTGTATTACTCGGTAAAACATAGACTTTTATCATTACTATTTGTCTCGCAATTAAAAAACAAAATTAATTTCCATAACTTTCAAATACACAACACTCCATAAAATATTTAATTACATTAATGAAAAAAGTTAGCGAAGGTAATGTCTCACTACTCAGCGGCCAAGGTGCTCTTTTATAAAGTAGAAGCTTTCCTCAGCCACTTAAGAGGGTCGCTTATCAAGGCGCAAAGTTCAATGAGGGTTTATCGCGCTACGTAGAACAATTAGATTTCTTTGTCGTGTAAAGGTGCTCAGGGAATATAAAAGAGAGGAGAGGAAGCGAAAAAGAAGATGGAAATAATGGTTGCTTGGAATATCCATTTCTGGCGCGTTAACTCACTCACGTGCTGGTATGAATAGATCGATAGACTTTGTCGGAGATCGTGTTTTGCCTACACACAGTCCGTACATAAGATTGGTTGTTGTATAATGAAAAAATTACAACACAACGATAAATGAAGGTTGTAGGATGACTTAACAGCTGGATGATGCGCATAATGACTTGAATTACCATTTGATCTTCATCCTCATTCTTACTGTTATAGCGAGATATTGTGCAAAGTTTCGATAACATCAACTTCGTGACAGACATAATATACACATTTACGGTTACGTCTTGTGTAGTTTGTTTATTTTATAAAACAAGCGTGGCAATCAAGAATCAAGCAGTCACCTGTTCCAATGTTACGCTAGTTTAGACATTTCATTAGTAACAGCGTTTCAACAATTTTTGTTAGTAACGATTGAGGCAGAAGGAGATATTAAAGTTTATTTTGCATTTACTAACAATTTCCCACCTGAACAACTTCTTAATTACATTGAAAGCCTGTCAATAAAAAAACGTCATACGACCAAAACAGACATTATTAAGCTCTCAAATTTACGCGTTCTTTTGAAATCTGATTACACTTTATACCGTTTAGCTTGCAATCACAGCAAATTATTACATCGTATTACAAAATCAGGCATAACTTTTGCAATATTATGCCTGATTTTATTAAATCAAATAATCATAAATTAATAAATAAACATGTAATAATGTTAAGAAAGTGTTTATTTTATTAAATGTATATTAAAAAATATTTTTATTTAAAGAATAAAATCATTCTTTACAGAAATATTGCATAAAAATGTATGTGGATTTTAAAAATAAATTAGAAAAGTGATAAAGAATGAAATCATTTATCAATAGATATTTAATCTAAGAAATTAAGCTTATTTCTTCTTCATTTTTCTTTATCATATTTCAGCTATTGTTCATGGGAAAATTTTGTTTACTACGTAAGGAGAGTAGCGTGTATTGTCAGTATTAATAAAACAGGCGTTTCTACATTGCTCTTGAAGAAAATAAATATTAAGAAAAAAGTTGAAATGGCCTTTTTCAGTTTATAACAAATTCCGGAAAAGCAAACATTATTATGAACACATTCTTTAATGCGACTGAAATTTCCAAATCATTTCAAATTTCTTACATACTGGAAAGACCGTAAAAGACTGAATTATATCTGAGAAATGCACCATTGCGGTGTGCATCTACTTCCCTGTTTTATGTAACTAAACCATGAAATAAATTTTTCGGAAAATCTTGGTGTATATCATGTGGTCCATTAAAAATGAATTTATAATATTACGATCTTTATATGCTCTACCAGAAATACTTTTTAATCATTTGAAACGCAAAAACATTTTATGTGTTTTCTCAATTAATTTAATATTTAATAAATTAATAATTTGATGGCATAATATATAAGACTAATGAAAAATGATCTTGTTTCAGTATTTTTTTAATATAAAAAATCACAAAGTTAAGTTGTATTAAATAAATAAGTTTTTTTATTCCTGAAAAAAATAAAACAACTAATGTCATGATTTCTTATTATAGCAACTGGGAGTTCTATTGTATAAATTTAATGGAATACCAATGATTATAATTTCATTGAATACAACTAGTTCAGTTATATTTAACCAAATGTTCAAGCACCTTAGAGTTAGAAATATCTTCGTAAACGAAATGATTGGAATGTATGAACAATAAATGGCAAGGCTATTGAAATATTACCCCGAAGAAAGACCGACAAATTAATAGAGTACAATTGAAATAATCTACATAGAATTTGATAGATCAAGTACACTTGATCTTGTCAAGGGCTGGTTCCTCTGTAGTATTATAACTGGCCCCAAGACGCATTTTAAACGCAATCATTATTTACACGAGCCGGAAGCCGCACGATATTAGAGCTCGCAGAAAGAGCAGTGCACTTGTTGCAATAAAACTTCGCTCTTGGCTCTTTTTTCCCGCCAATTCAAATTACCCTCAAAAAATGAATGATATAAATTAATATGTAATTATTTTCCCCCTTTTTCGAACGATAGAATCACATCAATAAAAATAATGTTCATGTCTTCTTGATCGAAATACATTATATTTTTTGAGTTTTGCCAATACTCTCTCGACAACTGACATGAAAGTAATGGAATCCGAAATTAAAAAATTACAGTTGCGAGGAAGCTTGAATCAGGCAATAACTTTTTCCTTTTTCATTCTTCTTTTCCATTTTCCAGTCTGTTCTCATCTAAGACGTTCATTTTTGTCCTTTTCCGTTTTCAAAGCTTCCTACCTCGCGCATGATTTCTCATCTTGGCACACCTAAACCGATTTATCTTCTTCCCAAGGAATTATATCATAGCGTTCGCGACGCTCGGACTACAGTTTACTTGTTCAAAGAAACATAGGAAAAAAACCTCATGGTAAAGATTTCTTAAAACGATCCTGTAAGTCGTCATTTTTTTCGTTTTCAAATAATAGAAATATTCTCTTGAAAATATCCCTAGTAAAAATTGCAGTTGGGTTTTGATGTGGCCATGATCAGGAAACCACAGTACATAATCTGGCCATAATTAGATTTTTAAATTAGGATATAATATGTGTGTAACGCCAGGAATTGATATGGTCCTGATCAATTAATCTGATGAAATAGAAGTGCCACATCAGGGCCTGATGAGGGTCTGATTCGGATTCCACAACAGATGAAAAAAATTTGTTTTAAAGAAGATTTGAACCAACGACCTTCTAATCAGTAGGCAAACCC
>JABFPJ010001723.1:0-23510 GCA_022817425.1 Gryon sp. ZL-2020 | reverse complement strand
TTCATGACGATGTGGGATTAGGCGAATTTTATGCGAAATTATGAACTGTAAAGTCATTTTCACGTTCACTGTTTCGAACTGTATTATTATTATACACTGTTTATAAATGTTTCGTTGTTTTACATAACAATTATTATTTGCACTAATTAACCGATTAAAACTTACCTGAATATAAAACACGATCTTATATTCATGATCGAAAAATAGTTTCATAATAAATTATTATTGGTGGTTATTTATTTATACTGTATATCGAACGTATAGTTTGTTTATATGCCGTCATTGTTGTAATTAATAATGATCGGCTTATTACTATGATTATTAAAAATCAATACTTGCACATTGTATAATTTTCCTTCAAACAACTCTTTGTTATACGATAATTTAATTAAAAATAGCAATATTTATAATGAACAAACTTTGCAAATAACTAATGCACTATTCAGTATGCATATTTATAATCAACAATTGATTAACTTTGCAACTATAATTTATAACACTCAAATTACTTTTGACAAAAAAATTATCTTCTTTCTTCTGTAAGAGTGAGGCACATATAGGGAATCACTCAAATATATTAGTCTACAATTAGTTCAAAACTTTGGTCCATTAATTAAAATTTTGTGAAATATGAATTATCGTTTTATCATTATTACTATAGTAATAATGTTAATAATTATATCTATTAATAAATCATAAGTTAAATTTTACTTTTAATTCTTTTCCTTTTTTTATAATTTCTATAATAATAAAAATAAAAGAAAAATATATTGCACATTAATTTTAATAAATTTATTATAAAAAATTGATTTTAAAGATACGCACAATTATTTGGTCTTCAATTCTCATAACTAATATATCCAATTCAAACATTGCGGTTTGAACTTATAAGCTACATTAATAATTAAATTGTTTAATGTGCGTATTCGTGATTTTTTTGCGAATTATTTTTGTTTTCTGCTTTTCTTCATTGAGAAACAACTTTTTGCTGTCATATATGACTAAAAGTTTACGTTAATAATCGTTATACTGTGGCTTTATTATAAGGTTTATAAAGGGAATGAACATTGGCTGGCGCGCGGAATTATAATATAACGACTTTGCGCGCAAGAGAGTCAGAGATGAACCTTGAAAGAAGCAGAAGAAGAATAAGAAAGGGCGAATGAAAGTGGAAGGGAAACGAGCGGAATAGAATCAGCCGAAGAATGGAAGGATGCCGCAGCCTTATTGCTGCTCTTTTGATCTCCGGAAAAATCTTATTAAGCCCGCCTACGCCTTGCAAAATCAGGTTCGAGGAAATTCATAAAGCTATTAGAGAAGAGCAGCTCAGACATTAGAGGTGGATACCAGAATTAATAGCAATCATTGTAAACAATATTGTATTTCGCAGTATTAACGCAAGCAATTT
Organism: Gryon sp. ZL-2020; assembly: GCA_022817425.1. Classification (NCBI taxonomy): domain Eukaryota; kingdom Metazoa; phylum Arthropoda; class Insecta; order Hymenoptera; family Scelionidae; genus Gryon; species Gryon sp. ZL-2020. The sequence goes on along the minus strand of JABFPJ010001723.1, from coordinate 22,102 downwards.
AATTTTATATTAGAAATTGATGAAATTCATCTAATTTCGGTAGCGCACAGAGAACTTTTGAACAAAATGTTATAAAATTTAATTTAATTTGTAATTTATTTGTTCATTAATCTTTTATATTTCGATTGTGAGAAATGTAATATACTTCATACAACAATTTTGCACTATAATGTTAACGAAAAGTATTCGTCAGACTATATAATTTGAACATATTTTGATGGAACTGCATTATGAATTTTGTGACTTCATACAAGGAAAGATATATTTCTTTTTCTGCAATCAGATTTACGAGAAGTCGTCTGATGCTGTTAGACGTCGTTTCGTCCATTTTTGCTTTTTCGGGCTGTCGTTTCGTAGTTACTCCTTCGTAATCCAGGCCTTTTTTGTCGTCGTAACGATATGAAGGAAATCTGATTCCATCTTTTATGAGAGCGGCAATTTTTCAAAGAGAAAAAACCTTTTGGGAACATTTACACTTAGAGTGGTTATATTTCCCATTTTCGTTGATGTCGTAGATAATCTGGTTACTATACGATCTCAAGAGTTTTTCAACACATTTTCCATGACATTAATAATCATATTAATTGCATTTTTAATATAACAATAATTTATACAACAAATAACTTGTTTAAGCGAGTTTTTCCTCACATATTGATTAGAAATTAATTAAATATTGAGGTTGGAAATTAGATGAATGCAATTTTAATGCAAAACGACACACTTTGAATGATATATTATAGGAAAATTATGAGTTTAAATATTAATTATGTATTTAATAGAAACTGTATCGCAAAATGCGATGCGATATTATAATAGCCGAAAATTGTGTGCGAAGAAATTCAATAATGTCGCACGTGCATCAACAGAATTATTTTTACAGTGCATTCTTCAAGTTACTGAAATTATGCGTTATTAAATTATTCGATGCAAATTTAAGCTAACGGGAGGGAAATGTAGACATTTTTTCACATCTTCTAAACTATATTTATAACGATGATCATTATGAATTGCGAATCATCGCACTTAATCGTGACAGTAAAATTTAATGTCTGTTAAAGTATGCGATTTTATGGAAGCTTTGTTAACAGGTATAAATTAAGACTAAGCCAGAGGTAACTGCTTATGCAAATGTGCCATATTTTCCGTCTTTTTTTTTCTTTTTTTTTTTTATTCTTTTGGCTGTAGTTTTTCGTCGGTGTGTATAACATCTGTCCGTATTACCACTGTTCATGTCAGTTTATGTTTCAGATGAAATAAAATGCAAATAATGCGCACATATTTGTGTAATTTCAGGCCACGAGACGTGGTCAATGTAAATTGTTGAGCGTTAAAAACTGACGTATCGGATGCGTTTCTACGAATGCTTTTTAACCGTCAATTATTTTATATGACATATTATTATTAAATGTTTAATTCATGTGTTCCGGCAATATTTCATTTATTTAATAATACACTTGAAGTCTTTTTTGAAATAGATTGTTTTTATAATCATTTTTACAAAAGGTATTTCTTTTTCTCCACTTCAAAAAGCAATTTATAATTTCAAAGCATAAATTGCTAAAGCTCGGATTCATCATTCAATTATCAAAGTCAAAGAAAACTGAAGAAAGTACAAATTTACTTATTCATTTTTCTATTAAATTATATAAAAAAATATTTTTGAATGAAACGTTTTGTTCTCATATTCTTAAAGAACACAAAAAGCATATTCTACTGAACTTTTTTAACAGCTGTAATACAATTGTTTAATTGCAGTAATCCCGATTATGCAATTTCAATTTCCATTTTAACATGAATTTTGTATAACAGTTCAATGTTTGACGAATTCTTATTGACTAAAGTGGAGTAATACCTTCCGTGGAACATTTAAACGAAAAAAAAAAATCTCATTCGAGAGCGACTTTCGGACGGTTGCTAACTACGCCAGACGTACGTACAGGGGCTTCGTTTAAACTTTCAACGATTGTTTAACTCGTTAAAAATCCATTAAAACCTCAAACTAGCAGATTCGCTGCGAGAAATGTTCTACCGCCGCGGCTTGTCTTTGGCTCTTGTAGTAATTCGCCCTTTTCTTCACGCATTGTCCAACACTTTTTCCCCGTTATGTTACAATTTTGTAACATAACGGGGAAAACGCTCAAATATGCTTGCAGTTTATTTATTTACTAAATAATTTGTTTATTTATTTTCGACAAATAAATTGCAAAATATAAAATTGATTTTCCAAAACATAAAAGTCTGTGACACAAAACTGAAGCAATTTGAAAAAGTCCAAGTAATATACCGCGAATGCTTTTAATGAGCAGTTGGATCGATTTAGACGGCTGCACACTTCAAACGCAACAAGACTTTCGTCTTCGATTTTATGTCCGCGGGAGAAATTAGTGCACGGATTATAGACGGCAGCCGTTGCATTATGCACACCGTGCTCTGCCTTATTGAAAAATTTATTCTCTGTTATTGAATAATAAGTTTCGCGCAGAAGGTGACGGTTCACTTTTTTTTCCCTCCATTTTTATCTTTTTCCTTTATATTCTCTTTTACTCGAAGAAACGGACAATTTCCGCGCATATATATTTTTGGACGTTATTCACTTTTTTGTTGTTTTACAACTTCTCACTCATTCCGGTTTGGATGCAAATTTGTGCATACAAAAATTGTGCATCGCCAGAAAACTGGGTCATAAAATCGAAAATACTCTTTATAAGTTGTCGCAATTATGCAAACGATGGGATTAATCTATTGCTTGTATATGCTAATGTCTTTTTCAAAATTAAGTAGGTAAACAATAACAAAAACAACAATAATAATAACTATAAAATCATAATAATGTGACTTTTTCCATGAACAAAAGCAACAAAACGTTTGACAGAGAAAAAGTGAATAAAAACATGATATTTAAACTGAATTATTATTTATTTAAATAAAACTCTGATATTCAAATTGTGTAATTCAATTTTATTATTTCTCACTCATTATTTCAATTAAGTGAATACAAACAGAATGATATATAATAATGAACCAACTGAATAACATTATTAAAATATAAATTATGAATACGTTTATTTCACTTTATATTACATAATTGACAACAAAATTGTCAATGTAGTTTTCTGATGCATAAAATAAACATATAAAATGAAGTTTCCATAGAATAATGAATACAATTTTAAAAGAGTTAATAATGTTTATATTCATTCTGAAATCAGTTCATAATTTGTCAACAATAAAGACATTATACACTGATTTCTATTACTAGCGCCATTGATTATTATGCGAATGCGATTTTTTTAAATTGCTCGAATAACTGATATCTAATCCCGATAAATCACTGCATTTTAATGTCGCGATTAAGTACGGTTAAGTGCTACAACTTAAGACAGTTGTCTTAACTTGAGATAACCAGCTTTAATCCTGTTATCTTAAACATCTGTCCTAATGTCTGACGTACTTTAAACTTGCGTTAACAGAATAATTTATAACTGATAATAGTTGTTCAAAGTTGCGGTCAGCCATAACCAATTAGGGTTGTGTTAGTTGGTTCAAATTTGTTGGGCATATAAAGGAAAACGAAAAAAGCAAAAAAAAAAAAAAAAAATAAAGAAAAAAGAGGAAAAAGAAAGGGGAAGAAAAAGTGTGTCAACCGTGAAAATCGCATTATTCGGGTTAATTTTACGCGCTTAAAATGGAAATTAACATAAAATGCGCGCGACATTCTTTTATCCATGACTTGTAAGAAGCCAAACTTTTTCGCTCGAAAATAGAAAAGCCGGCGAAGCGTAATTTTCTTTTGTTGAGCATTGCGCGTGCGCGGGTGCGCGGATTAAATCCTGATCTTTATCTTTTGAAAGTGCTTAATGGTTCATTTAGTTGATATAAACGCGATAAATTAATTGACGATTACGCCTCGATTTTACTTTATACTTCATTACGATAAAACAGAATTAAGCTTCTAATATTGACGTTGAGCGTAATCATAAATGCATGTGCGGGATTTGATTTCACCTACGAGTCGATTAAGAGCGTTGATAAACAAATAATTAGGAGATTCGTGATTGTATTTCTTCGTTATATTAACGTTTTTAGTTTTTTTGCGTTGTATTCATGTAATATTAGATAGCGCACATGATACTATTTAAGAAACTCTATTTTCTTTATGCGATTTCATGTAAATTGTTTTTTTTCCAATTTCGATATAACATTAAACGAATTTCATATAAACTTTTCATTTTTAATCACATACGATCGACAATATATTTTCAATATATATAAAAAATATATTTTCAATATATATTTTTGTCCATGTGGGATGCAGGATAAAATAAATTATGCCAAAGTGAAATTATATTAAAATAAAACAGATACATTTTATATGATGGAATAAAACTAAATATAAAAAGGAATTCAACTGTAATACATATCATTTTGGACAAACCGTAAAAGTAAAGCAAAAGCAAAAGTATTGCTTTTTTCTAAGCAATAAAAGCATAAGTGTAAGTCGCATAAAAATGGCTGCAGCGTAGTGATTCACACGACATTTAACTCGTTGCATTTTTGTCGCGCAACAAATTTCACAGCGCATCAGCAGCCAGTCGAAGATCACGCGGACCCGGTTTCACGTGTGTGACTCGTTTGCGTTGATCTTTTTGTTTTGCGTTTTGTTTTGTTTTCTTTACACCTTCGCAGTTTATGATTCGGTCGGCGGCGGCGCGTGTGTGCGAAATTTGCATTTTTTATTGGTGCACGCTGTAAAGATGTTTGGCGCGTCCACTTGGTATTTATTCGAAGCTCTTGGAGCCTCGTTGATGAAAGTCGCAGAGACTCTCTCGGGCTAATTGGTCAGGAATTATTCACGGGCACGTTAATTGTCGCCGTCAGCTGGACCACGCGAACATTGCGCAAGGTCGGCTCGACGATATGTGACGTTATGTTTTTAAGCGTAAAATAAATGGAGAGAGACAGAGAGAGGAGACAAAACCGAGAGAGACATAAAAAAGGAGAGAGACGAGGTGAGGAGGGCGGGGATTTAATATGCACCAGCGAAAACACGAGAAAGCTTTTTCCGTGTTTACAAATGAATGATTTATGGGTGCGATTCAGTCACGAGCGGTTCTACGGTGTTACAGGAATTTTTCATTATACCCCTGGTACAACGAAAATGCTGTAATTAATATGACGGGATGCTATGTGTGTATTCGGCAAACAGTCCTGTCGATTCCGCGCGCCCAAACTTTCGCTGTCTCGCTCGCACCATCGCACACTCCACTCGTTTCTATTTAACGGACCAATTTTGTGCAGTCTGCAAATTACTGCCATTGTTTCGGCCCGGACTCACGGCCATTTTACTTTCTTTTATTTCGTTATTAATTTTTTTTTGTTCTCTTCCTTTGCCACGGAGACGCAGCTCAGTTGTTTTAAATCTTTGTTCAATTAACATTCTCATCTCTCTTTGTACTCTTTTGTACAGACCGTGGGCTTGTGCTCTTACAAATATTTCACGAAATTTCAGAGAATAAGATTGTTCTGTCTTTTTTTCGCGCAGTTTGAACTGCAAAAAAAAAAAAAAAAAGAAAAACGAAGAAACGTTTTGGTACTGTGCAATACTTTTTTGAATGAAATTTTAACTGATGAATAAATTGGTTAGTTGGAAGTTGTGAAAAAGAATTATTCTTTGATGGAAGAGCGAGTGTCTGTTGTACTTGATAAACTTGAAATCTGTAAACGAATAAAAATCTTAAGAGAAGAGAAATATTTTGAAAAGAACGGATTATAAATACACATCGTGTATGAATATTTTTCATGCTAATTTTATTTAATAACCTTTCTATCTCCAATCTTAATGACTCTCTACTGCGATTTTATATAATTGGCTAGTTTATAAAATCATATAACATACAAAGTAGTAGTTCTCTGAATTTTAAAATGCTATAAAATCCTAATTAAGACGAGATATTCTCCATAAAAACATCATCGCTTTTAGTTGTGTCTACACAAATTCTGTTTAGCTAGCAGTATATTGCATTAAGAAAAAAAAAGCAGACTGAAAATATTGCATTGTGTACAAATGCAAGAATACACTCAACTAAAAATAAATAACTTCTTCAGCTTGAATTTTAAAAAGTGATTAAAGTATTCGCAAAAAATTGTTTCCTTGTTAAATCAATTTCTTGATATCCGTTGAAAATAATGTAGTCACTTTTTAATTTGTCCATAGATGATTTGTATGAAATCTTCCTACAGATCTTAAAGAAACATTTTCTCGCGAAATAAAACTAACAAGTATTTGATGAGAAGAAGCTTGAAAACTAACATAAACGCGTTGCTTGTATGTTGCAGGTTAAGAGAGGTCGGTAGGCAGGAGTGAGCTGCTTGGCTAGAATAGGAAACCGGAAAAAAAGGATAGGTAGGATAGCTCGAAAGGCAGGCTCATCACCGGGAGGATGGCCGCGACGCGTGAGACGTTGTGGCGGCTCCCGCTAGCCTTTCTGCTGATGCAGCTGGTGGTCCTGTTGGCGAGGTCCGCGAGCACAGCAACAGCACCCACCAACATCGTCCACCAGTTCTACGACCCCGAAGTCCAGCAGATGAATCATCTGGTCATCGACAAGAACACCGGCCGAGTTTACGTCGGTGCCGTCAATCGACTGTATCAGCTGTCGCCGGATCTTCAGCTTGCCGTCAAAGTTGTCACTGGACCAAAGGGCGATTCTGTCGATTGCTCGTATCTTGGTTGTCCGAAGGAAAAAACCATGCTACTTGACAACGTTAACAAGGCACTGGTCATCGATTATTCAACCAGCCGGCTCATCTCTTGCGGCAGCTTGTTTCAGGTAAATTTTTATTTCTGATATCATCACGTCTTATGTGCAATTACTTTATTTCAGATGGTTAACATTCATTTGTTATCATCTGACAAGTTATAGTATTCCTTTTTTTTCTTTTACATTCTTGAGTCAAATTATTACATAAATAATTGAAAGAAATTGTATTGTTTGTTATAATCTATTCAGTAACTTGAATTTTAAAATAATGAAAGAAGTCTTAGAGAAAATATTTCGAATTATTTGATTTCAATCACTTCAAACGTGGAGTTATGAAAAAAATGATAAAATATGTGCTTAAAATGTTGCATTAACGGATAATTGATCTTCTAAAATCTTGCAGCGAATATTCAAAATGTCAAATAACTCCTGACAACGTAAAGAAACAAGATAGATAGATATTCTTCGGAGATTGCTTTGTAAGACAAACATGCGAAAGATAAACATCGACAATTAACAACGGCATGAGTGCATCGACAAGATTTCCCATGCTTTTCTTGATCGGATCAAGTTCATAGACCATTGACTCATGTGTCCCATCTGATTAGAAATCCTCATCGGGAATTTCAGCGCCGTTGAAATTTTATTTAGCTAATTACGTCGAGCTGTTTGCAAAGCACCGGCGTTGTAATTACTCCATGCTACAATTATCGGATGACGCGTGAATTACTTATCAAAAGTTTTTTAGCCAACAATTATTTGCCTAATAAAGACGCCATTCTCGTTTTGTTAATAGTGTAACTTAAGCCTATCGCACTTTCAATTAAGCTCCTACTTAGATTACCGACGTACTCTCATCGCTCATTGCACGACAAATTTTCATATTTATTGATTAATCAAATACTTAAAAAATTATAATATAGTTTTGAAACTATTTTATAATGTTTTTTCTTGACATAAAATCTTATTTATTTTCAAGATAATTGAGGAAAATGTTTTATCGATTACAACACTAGGTGTATTGTATTATTCTAGATAATTCTTTAACACTGAAAGGTTTAATTTATATGTCCACGATTATCTTATATTCTTAAATGTCAACGACATGCTTGTGTTCTTTATAATTTTCAATACTTTTATCATAATAATTAACGTAAGAATAATTTGAACAATGGTCTAGAGGCATTCTTCATTAACAATTTTGTCAATTATTTCCAGAGATAGTTCAAAATTTGAGTGCTGAAAGTACGTCACTTAACTTTGTCGGTTACAAGAACCTTGCCGAAGAAGACATTAGTTTAGTTAACCCAAGTTGAAACGAGTTCAGTTAACTTTAATATCATAGCTATGCAATTAACCTAAATATTCTTCCTATAATTTTGCTCGAATGTGGAATTGATATATTGATTAATTTGTTAAATAAGTAATTGTAAGTGCTAGAAATTTAGTCAGACAGATGAATTATTTAGTTACAATCACTTACTTGTTTATTAAATTAGTGAAACTTTGGTCCAACTGTAAAGCAAAATTATATTCCATTGGATATTTGAAGGAAAAATGTTGACAGCGAATAAAATTAAATTAAAAGTAATCATATTAAGGCAATTCCTCATTCGTATAAGAGCAAAAAGGATAAGACTAATGGGCAATCATTTAGTGGAAACGAGAAGCAAAGAATTCGACTAAGCATTCACCTTAAAGATTTATTTAAATATATTAAATGACCTACATTTTGCTTAATTTAATATGGAATTTAATTAAGTTAAATATATATTTTTAAGATGATTTTTGAATTTAAATAGTAACGAAAATGTATTAATAAATTAAATGGTTTTTATATTATTTATAAAAGTACTTAGTGATATATAAGCAATAATACTAAACATTACGAGACTATATTTTTCTATGAAGATTTAATTCAAACTGAAATACTGAATGACTTAATTTATATATTAAATATTCTCTCATGCAAAGCGTATCTCATTTAAAGAGACATCACATGTACGTTCTTTCATTTTGACTTCTCATGTTCCGGAAATAAATTTATGTAATCCTATCATCGCACGAAAATATGTATCAATGCAATTTAAAAGCATTGCTAAAATATTCAACGCATTCTAAATAGATAAATTTGAACGACATCATAAAGATGCTGCATAGAAAATGCCGGTAGTACAATATATTACTGAATTTATTATAGCGTTAAAAATGAATCATCAAAACATATGAAGTCATTTTACTCACAACGAAAATAAAAAGGTTGAACAATAATTTAATAATTGCATCCAATGCATTTAAAAGACATCGTTAGATAAAAGAAAAATAAATAAAAATGAGTCATTTACAAAGGAAATGATAAATACAAATAAATACATTTCCTTTTTCTTATTTGAATAGAATTACAGTCATCATATTTGCTATATCAATGGCAGTAAATTAATGCATCATTAATCATACTTCAATATTTCGTTTTCTCTACTTTAACTTGTTTGAACAACTGCTATATACTCACGATTAAGAGTCATTAACTGTTTGTTAATTTATGCATTTTATATTCTTTGAAACATTATAGTAGTAACTTTCTCTCAAATTGTATGTTCAATTTTGATATTGCTTAATCACTGTGATTCATATCTTTTATCAAAAATCTTGATCCGCAAATGTTTATCAAAAAATAGCGTGTACTTGTTGAATATACACAATCGATTGCTTTCATTAAATTATGATTAACTTATCAAATTAACCATGTGAACTGTCAAAATTGTATATTTATAATTTACTTGTTACAATCATATTTTATTAACAAAAGACATCGCAAAGAATATTAAACTGAAGAATACTATCATATAATGAAATCACATAATTTGTATTTTCTCAAATGTATTTCTTGAAATTGTATAGCCCCTAAAGAGCCTCGAGTTTATGAGTTTAAAACGTCTCATCAAGTGCAACTGTGAAAAGCCCTCGGTACTTAAATAGTCGAACCACACAAGCCATACAAACAAAAACAATCTGCACTCGAATTGCATGAAACAGCGGATGAAGAAAAAGCAAAATCCAAATGAAAGCAGAAAAATGCTCTTACAAGTGTTAAAACGAATGTTGTGTGTTTTTGTGTTGCAGGGCATGTGCGACGTGCGTAATCTGCACGACATCTCACACATCGTGCAGAACGTCACGGAGCCAGTGGTGGCGAACAATGTGACGGCTTCAACGGTGGCATTTATCGCTCCAGGACCGCCAAATCCGCCAGTATCCCAGGTGATGTACGTGGGCGTGACCTTCACCGGGAATTCGCCATATCGATCGGAAGTACCAGCCGTGAGTTCGCGCTCGCTCGAGAGCAGCAAGATGCTGTCAATCGCCGAATCCGCGGTCACGACCGGCACGCGGATGTACGTGAACTCGCTGTCGCGCGAGCGTTATCCGATCAATTACATCTATGGATTCAGCAGCGACAGCTTTAGTTACTTCTTAACGACGCAAATGAAGAGCACGACCACCAGCATGTACATCTCCAAGCTGGTACGCGTCTGTCACGAAGACGAGCATTATTATTCGTACACAGAGATACCCATCGATTGCACTAACGGCAGCAAGTCGTACAATCTCGTGCAGGCGGCTTATGTCGGCAAGCCCGGCTCAGTGTTGGCAGTCGAACTGGGCATCACTGCTCAGGACGATGTCCTCTTCGCGGTCTTCTCGGAGAGCGACGGAAATAGCAGCAAACCCAAGCTGGAGCCCAAACCGCAGTCGGCTCTTTGCGTTTATTCGCTTAAAGCCATTCGACGCAAGTTTATGAGGAATATCCAAAAGTGCTTCAGCGGAGATGGAGAACGGGGACTGGACTTCGTCTCGCCAAGTCACAAATGCGTCTTAACGGTGAGTTATTTTTCTCATTATTTCTCATATATATGTCGTATAAGTTATTTGAAGAGCTTTTCCTTGAAAGAGAGATAGACGGCCATAAATTATATGAAATGAGTAGTAACCACGTAACTATTAGTACAGAAATAATAGTACAATACTTTTATTAGAGCCATTTTTACGATAATAATTGTAAACGGGCGATAAACATAAAAGCGATTTATGCAGCTGATTAACAATTATCCGTAAATTGAGTAATAACCAGGGTTTATATCAATATAAGAAGAATGATTAATCAAGCAAATTGAAGTGCATTATTCGAATTTTATGTGTATTATATGATTAATTTATGATTAATGTGTATTGAAAATATACGTCACTCATCGACGGTACTTGGAATAATTACGAGGTTGTATTAATAATACTCCCAAGTCAATATTAACTGTCGGAAGAACAATCGCTCGAAATTGGGTCAAATAGACATAAAATATTCGAGTACTCGACAAACAAAACGGCTGAGACATTTTGGAGTTTGACGCTTTTAAAAGGAAATAATTCATTGAAAATACACAGGTATGTACATACATTGCGACAAATATCATAAAGTGAGATCATAAAATAGCAAAATGTTGATTGAATTATAACATTATTGCACCTGATGCCAGAAGCATCAAGACTCGATTGTGCTTATGATCAATTTCATTTTTACAACGTTGTAAGTATTTACGATGACATCTTGTCGTCGGTACAATGATCACGACAGAATGGACTATAATCATCTTTTATTCAACAACTCCTCGTCATCGATATTCCTACATTGTTTCACGTTGCTTATAAGATAATTTCAATTTTCAACAATGATTCCGCGTTATAGCCGGTAACATCAAACATAAAACTACTGCAAAAGTACTGGAAATGCAATCGTACGTATAATTCACTGTGTTTTATCTGAATCACCGGCACATATTGCTGTCGCACTCGGCATAAGTATGAAAGTTATAGATGGCCTTTAGTTATCACATTATGTCTCGGCCATATCGTCATTATATTTTACATGAATGAGATAAAAAAAAAGAAAAAAAGAAAAAAACTATCTACGTTGGACCAGTGCCAAATTTTATCGTATCAAAAAAGCATCGAGGTTAAAGTCATTTAAACTTTCTTCTTGTGGGTACTTTAGCGTACATTGTTCAAGTGACATCAAACAGCAGTTGTTGAAATTGAAAGCCATTTCTGGTCTATTCATTGAGCCTGTTTTGTATTTCATAAACGATTCAACTCTCGATTTTTATTTTATTCCTTTTTTTATATTCATTGAACGGTGCGACCATTGACGTGTCGCTAAACATTTTTATCACCTAACACATTGCACGTACAATGATTCTCATGTCAGACTTGCGTTACCTTATTTGTGAGTTGATAAAAGTGATTATTCGAAGGAAGTATTGTTATGCAAGTCGCAGCTAATGAAATAATGTCATGTCTTACTTTACATACAGAATATGATTGAATTTGTCCACAATATTGCGATCATCTTTAATGTATATACAGTAACTGTGTGTTGTATGTATTAAAAGCTACTATTTTTCTCTGACTCACGCTTATAGTGATACATACTTGAAGTTAATACTAGAACTTGCCGCTATAAACCACAAACTTTTTTTTTCTCTCTCTCTCTCTTTCTTTTCCGCTTTTTTATTCCTACCAGTTTATTATAAGATTCAAGATAACTTGAGAAATTTAAACGCTGATCATAATTCCTATGTCTATTATTTGCATAAGAATTAACGTAATTCCAGTAAACGTGGATGGTATTCATTTGTCATGCTAAAAACTAGCACAAGTTATTTTCTATTGTAGATGAGAAATGTTGGGTATTAATATTTCGATTGTAATCAAACAACAAGACAGACAACTAACTTATGACTCATTATGTTCAGTGTTAACTCATGTTTAAATCGCGATTACACTTATCGTTTTCTTTTCCAAACGATATGCATGCAGATAAAGAGAATTGAACGCAATATATAAGATAATTACTGCGCGAAAGTAACGTTGCGTTGTTGAACAGTTTGTACGAACTATTGTGTTTCCGTTTCGATTCACCACGGAGTTTGGCCATTTTTTGACCTACATTGTGTCATCGCATCATTATTATCACGTACAACAGCAGTTTAATCACATTACCGGCAGCTCGATGACTACACTCGACAGATAATTTGATTGACATCAAAGGAATTTACTTAACACTCCAAAGAAATGTTGTTATTATAAACCAACTTTTGATAACGTTTTAAATAAATCTAGATGCTCCACAAACACATCTCGCATATTAATTCGCCGCCAAATTGTATCGCTATAACAAATAGACATACACACACATACACTTACATGACTTTTATTTGCGAGCAAGTGAACATGAATGTCTAAATCGAGCCGATTTTTATTTGCGTTGATTTTTACATCGCTCGACACTACCTTTTTCCTCATTTTTTTACTTTGTGCCTTCCTCTCTTTCTTCCTCTCCAATTCTCTATTTTGCACACGCTTTTCCGTTGCTTTTGGTGTCAAATATTTGCTCTAACAGTGTCTAGATCCCCCGTCAAAGACTATCGCTTTTTATTGAAATATATACTGCGAGACTTTAATATCGATTTAAATTGGACTGTTATTGATGGATGATAAAGATGTCATCTTTATATATGGTGCGACGGAAGTCACACCATGAATAATAATGCCGATCATTATTCTACGCTTGACGTGACAACGATTTCTGTCAGTCTGACACGAAGCGCTGTCCACTCGTAATGGTCTTATGTGTCTCGTGCAAATTCACCGACAGTTACATTATTCCAGCATCATATATCCCTTTTTTGGGAATCAAACATTTTGGTGTTTCGTGTAATGCTTTACTTTGATGTTGAAAAAGAGAATTTTGTTTGACTTCAATGTATTTCTTAAAGTCTACCCATTGCAATGAAAGAAATGAAGAAAATTAAAGGAGACAAGAAAAAAAAAAGTTTTCTTAAATTATGTCGACAGTTATGCAAGGAGCTTTATACAAATATCATTCAAGTGAAGTGGGGATACACAACAACCACACAATCGCGTTCTCAACTTTAAGTTTGCTTATTTAACTATCTATACATCTACTTTGAAATAATGTTTTCTTTGTGCACATAAATGGTATGACTGAAACTCTAATGCAGTTATCTCTTTTACAGTAATTATTCAGAACCATAATATACATCGTTCAGTCACGACAAATCATTGGAAAACAGTCATATATAATATATATGTAAACACCATTTGTTTGCAACTATTTTTCTTTTGTTTTTCTTCAAACACTCATAGGTCAATTCACCGTATTTGCAAAATTGATCCTGCTCTTTTCAAATGCTAATATTTATACGCCTAATTAATCACTAAGCTGCAATATCAAATAAATTTATCGATCGACGTTTTCAATAAATAAATCATTTTTATCGTTTTCATTTAATCCGCTAATATAATTTGATCAAGGAGAACTATAAAATGCGCATTTGCATTCGTTCGTGTATCAATTTTCGACTTATTCTTTAATAATTTATTATTACTCAAAATCCTTGAAATTCGTCTTGTTAGCCGAAACATCGCGAGAAATCCACGCCCAAATATAGCGTATTACCTTGCGGCAATTTCGCGTTCCTTTTTTGATATTTCTTGTTTTTCTTTCGTTTGTTCATTTTCTTTTTTGTTTCTTCTTCCCTTTTTTTCATTTCAATAGATTAATGTTAAAACGAGACAATGACTGACTACAAATGCGACGTCTAGTTAACTTATTCCCATCGTCTCTCTGTTTGACGCAATATCGATGCCGCGAAATCAATAATGTTTCGTCGTTGCACGGCTCGAATAAACAATTTACGTGATATTGATAGCGAGCAATTTGAATAATATCTCAGCGTCAGTGTGCATTTTTAATTGCAGATATCGCGAGATCGAAGGAAAGGCTATACCCCGTACGTATTCGTGGGGGCATGAAATTTGCGATGCTTCGAGCGCTTGCAAATATCGAGTTACGGGGCTTAATTATGTGCCAACGTCGCTGCCGTCGTTGTCATCGACGACGAAAATGTTGTTGACAATTATTTTTAGAGTTGCAAAACGCGAATGAAAGGACCGTCTGCTTTATACCCCGTGCCTTCGTTTTATCACTGAGTTGATTTATGCAATTGAATACAATTAGATTTATCATTTTAATCGGCCTGTGTAATCGATACTTCGTGGGTCCGAGGTGCTCGTAAATTGTCCGCTCGTCGATTTGAATTGCGCGCGCACCCTTGTACACACGCACTCATACACATGAAATATGTTTTACACGTAGAAGCTTTTTATGCAATTTTAGCGATTTCGAGTACAGACAAAGTCACAGACACCGTATAATAACGCCGCGTAATTATGAGCACTTGAAATGTAAATTGTGAAACGTAATTTCGCGTTTCGCTAAATGAAACGTCTCGTCAGTGAATAATGTGTTTTTATTAGGATGGTCAAAAATGGGCTCGAAAAATTTGATTAAAGCATCGAAAGTTCGAACTTTTTCAAAGTTTGAACTTTTCGAAAGTTCGAACTATTGAAAAGTTTGAACATTTCAAACGTTCGAATTTCGATATTTTTAGATTATTAAAAGTTTGATACTTTTTATAAATTGTAATGTGTTGGTTTGTGCGTATCGCGCGTCAAAACCGGTGAGTTCAACAATCAGCGTACGCGCGTGGCTGTGTGCTGTGCATCGAACGCCGGCGCGCATGCGTAGTTCAATGCGAAATGTTAAAACGCATAAATAATTAAAAATGAAGTATAAAAAACATTAATTAAATAAAAGTAACTCTATTAAAATTAGCTGTTTTTTTAAACTCTGAATATTTTTTCGAGTTAAATATTATATTTCCAATTTGTAAAATAAATTTACTTTCGAAATTCGCTGTTTCTGAATGGCTACCTATCATTAGGACCCATTTAAATAAAAAAAGATATTTTTGCTTGTTTAATGTAATACTCAATTTCCTCAACATCTCATGAATGCTTGAACAAAGGGGTAAAAGCAACGTGTTGCATTCCATAGGGGCCATAGATGTGAATTCGCAATATCTTTCGTTAATTTCTAAAAAAGTACTCAATTAAATCGAATTTGGCTTTCAGATATTTCATAGAAAGGAAAAATAGGATTTTTGCAATATTGCATTATATTTTTTTGAATTAATTTTACACAATTGAAATAAATAATTATCATTAGTCCTTGAAATTAAATGAGGGCTAAAAGTTATAAGAAATCAATAGAAATGCTCCGATTGTATGCAAGTATAAAAACGTTTATGTTTATGTAAAAAAGTAATTAAATATTTATTGAATCACATATATATATATAATAAATCACACAATCACAGTTTCGCATTCTTAAGTTCGAACTCGGTTCGAACATTTTTTCTGAAAGTTCGAACTCAGTTCGAACTTTATAGTAAAAGTTCGAACATGTTCGATTTTGACAAGCCTAGTTTTTATATTTTTCATATCTAAAGTGGATACACGGGAGGGGGGATCTATTATACATGCGTTTAAATGCGATACTGTTGCTCATTTTCGGGCCAGTTTACTTCCCCATTCAAATACGAAATTCGAGATCAAAAGAAAGTGCAACTTAAAAACATATATTACACTTACAAACTGTTTTTTTTTTAATTTATTTTTTGTGTTAATTTTCTATACATTTAAAGTATATAAATAAAGCGTTTGCACGCAGACGCGTAAAGTTTGCTTTTAATAAATTGCCGAATCGCAAACGCAACAACGTCATTTATGAAAATACAGTTTCACAAACATTGTTCTCTCAGCGTTATTTATAAGCACTTGGTGGTCTCTCGTAGTTTTCTGTTGCAAGTAGTATAAGGTAATTAGATTTATGTGTGATTCGTCGGAATGGTATTTATTATTTTAGAGCGTTGTTCTATTTTGTTCTGATATATTTTCTTGTTTTAATAGCTTATGATGTTGTATTTAATTCTGTTAAACTGTAATTTGTTTGACGTTAGTTTGCTTTTCACTTGACTTCATTTCAAAATAATGTATTTTACGTTTCATTTTACTTTTTATTGCATTTTTATAAATTTTCAGTATTGACATTTAAAGATAAAAAAAATGGTTTAATTTGTACAATATTACAATGTCTAAGAGAAAAGAATAATCATTTAATAAATAATTTATTTTATGTAATATGTTTTTGCATTTGTCAGATAAATAATTTATTTAGTTCTTATCCAGTTTTTTTGAACGTCGTTTTATTTAGTTCAATGTAATGAATAAATAATTTAATTATGAATGTGAGAGTCATAAATGTAATTTCAGTGGCATATATAATAATTGAAATCTCAACTCTGTCACTTGTATTATATTTCGTGTAACGTTGTCACAACTGCAAACTTCTGCAGCCATTAGCCAGAGCCGAAGAAATTAAATTGTAATAAATCGAAAGCACATTCGATGATTAATTTAACAGCACGGGAGTGCTATCGATTATATAACACAAAACTAACAAATGATTCGATGCGTCATAACGCAAGTAGCACGAAATGGCAGATTGATACACCTTCCGAAATTCGTATCCGCTTGCTGTTCGATTAATTACTCGCGGTCATAGAATTCAAATCTGTATGTTTACGCACGTACACACACATTCGCACAAATATACACGATTTTACAATCAAATAAGACACAAATGCACACAATTAAAACATCTCACAGATGAATAGACATTTTTCCAATGTTGCACCCTGATCATTGAAACAAAAATATCGACATTAATAAATTCATTTGTCGTGTCAATAATAACAAAAAAGACAGTAAAATTGAATAAATAAAATGTATTATTCGTTGTTGAAATGTGACGTAATAAGTTAAACGTTTGAAAATTAATTTTATTTGTGGTATATTTCAGTCAAATATGATATGAATGTTAAAAAAAAGACGAGCGCACATTTTTCGACTTATGAATATTAAATAGCAAAAAGTCAGAAAATTGAAAGTTAACTAATCAATTAACCAAATCAAATGGTCAAAAAAAGAATTACACTGACAATCATAGATCTTGCATTTTTACTCTTTTTAATAGCATTCTGAATCCATCGGTAAAAAATCATCAATTTTGCTATGAAAAACAGTAAAAATGAAAGTTATTTTCGTAAATATTTACGTTATTTTCTTCAATAATTATTTTTAATTATTTTTAACAGTAAAATTTGATGATTTTTTGCCGATGGATTCAGAATGCTATTAAAAACAGTAATAATTCAATTGAAAATTGTCCATTTTCAGGTTTTATGATTGTCAGTGTACTTTTTTGATAACCGAATAAAATCTTCTACTTAAACTTTTCAAGTTTGTTTGAAATTTGAGTAAAAAATAATAACTAAATACATCAAATGAAATAACGTCGAAGCGAAAAAGTCATGAAACACTAGTGGAGGGAAAAGCCGCAATGCAAATGCGGTGAAAATCAACATCGAATAAACAAACTGATTGTTCGGAGACCAGTGGTCGAACAGCGCTTTTCGAAAAAAGCAACATCCGCAAATTCGAGAGCAAAATGTTTGAATCATCAGCAACATCGTAGTAGAAGACTCTGAGGAGTGAACGTAAAAAAAAAAAAAAAAGAAAAAAAATACATTTCGAGGCAAGTTATACACTATGCATTGTACATTCGGATCAGTCTGACGCACACTCTTTTTCCCTCCGACGGAATGAATAATGATCGTAACGTGCGATTGGTAGATGCGCTCTCGGGCAAAAGCTCTCGGTGTATCCGACTCGGAAGTGTATTCTCAGGCAACGTCAAGTCGATACTCGCATGCTGGGTGCCACGTTCGCTGTACTCATACCCCTTCGTTGCTGGATATTGCACCCTCAACGTCGATTTGCATCCGTCGACGAATATCTCTTCATCCCCTTCGTTCAACCTCGTACCTGCCCTTCCCTTCCCCTCCGTGAGCCACGCTTTTGCTCCAACCCTGGTTGCCACTCGGTTTATCATATTTGCATTCCATAAGTCAGTCGACACTCATCCGACATATCTCGAGCGCTCGCTTTCACCTGAATTTTATTACCATTTCTCGTTCGTTACTATTTTCGCTATATTGACTAACCTACTTTGTATAAGTATACGGATGAAAAAGGATTTAACGAAATTTCGTTAAAAAATCCTTGCTTGCTCTCTTTGCAATCGTGATCATCGTTGAATTCGCTGGATATTCGTCGAGCTTGCTCTCAGAGTTTACGTGATTTCAGACTAAGTTTCATGCTCTTTCGAGTGTTACTCAGTTCAGTTGAGGCAGCTCAATTGCTACATATTATATATACGTCTAATTTGTGAATAACTTTATTCATAATTATTACAAGTTGGAGTAAATGTATTAAATCAAAGAATTATATAATTGCATTAATACTTATCATTAGTTAATTAATTCATTCATTAGTGATAACTTAATACTTTTTCTTTTTTTTCAAACTAATTGAATTTAGGCGAATTAAAAGAATATTTTTTGTATCGATCTTGGCCCTTTTTTCTGTAGCTGAAATCTGATTGAAATCGGTTTCGTAAAAAAGCGATCGTTTGTCATTTTGCACAAGAAACTAAACGAGAAGACGTGAAGGAGAACGGAGTGAAATAAGTCACTTAATACTGGCAAGATCGTTGGATCTCGAGCAAGTTGGCGAGTCGCGATTTCCCAGCCAAAGGTGGCTCGCGATATATCCGCAAGTGTCTTTCTCATCCATTACGGGATAAATCAATTGGTCGACTCGGCTTGGTTTTGCCGTTACTCGGGTACCTACCTGCACCTGCTTTTACGTAACAGGTGGCATCTAAGTTTCATCTCACGAGTCCCCTTTCTCGACTTCCTCTTTCTCTCTTGCGCTATCGCACCTTGGCACCGACTTAGATTCTTGCAATTATAAGATGAATCGATCGGTTCGGTTCGTCTGAGTTATGTTACGATTTATCTTTCTTGAGTTGTTTGCGAGATCGCAAAAAGGAACAAAATTGGAAGAACACAAAAATTGCATTGAGTTGTGGATATTGTTTACAAGTCACTAAGTGTGAATTGCATTTTGATTTACTCTTATGAACGCAAATATAACTGAACATATATGAAGGATATGTAATATGTGAGTCCAAAATATATATCGCGTTGAAAATATAGATTGAAACTGTTTAGACAATTATATTTCTGTTAATAACAGATATATAATTATATATAAAAGCGGTAGTAAGTATAATTTCCAGTTCAATTTTTGGATATATTTTTTTCTCACACGTGTATCGAAAACACGTCTTTTCTTCCCTCAAAAGTTGGACGAAAGTGGCACTTTCTCTCCCTCGGGAGGGAAAGTTAGTATAACTTAAATAAGTGAAACAAATTTTGTTTAACTAGTGACTTTCCACCACTCCTAGTTACTTTCCATCACTATAGTTACTTTCCATCCTTCTGGAGGGAAAGTGCCACTTTTATCCCATTTTTCGAAGAAGAAAAGACCTTTTCGATACACTGGTGAGAAAAAATGTTGTCCTCAACTCGTGTGAGATTTCTGCACTCACCTTCGCCTCGTGGATCAAACCTCACACTCGTCTAGAATCGGAAACTTTTCTCCCTAGTTGAGGAATATACTATTGTCTGTATAGGTTTGCTTGTTTGTAAGATTTGTTGTGTTTGAAAGTTTATTATTAAAAAGTGTCTCATTTCGCAAGTTATTGTTCGTGAAAGTTCTTTTGTTATAAATGTACATAATGTATGCTGAGAGTAAAATATTCATACTTAATTTGACAATATACAATGTCGCCTAAACGTGATCTGAAATACAGTTGAAAATTAGTGTTTACACGACCCCATAAAACTGTGCAATATTGTGTATTATGCAAATGTATTTATAATTCGATATGTTCGTGATAATATTATTCCTGAATAAATTTCACGTCTATTTGGGCAGAGTTAATGTCAATTTAAGTAAATTATTCAAGTCAAATATTACTCAGAAGTATATTCACCGTCATTTCTATCGATTACATTTATGAACAATAAACTGACATAAAAAATGCGGAAGCATTCAAATTGCACGCTCTCAGTTTTGTAAACATATCACACATTAATAGATAAAACATCGCAAGAATCATTATCCATAAACAATGATCACTATTTACGTTTGCATTATATCGGTAAAATCGGCGAAATAAAATACACACAATACCGATCTTCGCTGTAACATCGGTCGACCTAATTTTCATGAAAACCTCATGACATTTACAGTAATAAATAACTTCGCAGGACAATTTTCCGTAAAACGATTCTCTCGTCCCCTTTTTTTCCCCTATTCCATTCGCGTGATAATCTAACGATTTCATTATTTAAACGATTCCACGTACAACCCATAATGCATCATTATTATTCTCTCTCTTTATTTTGTTCTTTCTCGGTGCTTTTTTCCTCTGCACATGCACTTATCGCATTCCATTAGCCCGACTTTTCCCACACAGACTCGTAACTCGCGAAGAGACTCTTCTTTCTCTCTTCTGCTCGTGCAAATACCGATCATTTGACGGCGGAAGGGTAATATGGTGCGCGACGACGTACCGATTGATGAGGTAACAATGCCGTTCACTACTGCGCACACAATCGGCGAATTCATTTCTGATTATACATATAGTGTGTATTACGTGAATGGCTATGCATCTTTATGATGCATCGCTATGGTCGATCGTACCACACGTGCGGATACTGCGCTATGTTTATGTATATACGTATGTGCCATACAGTGTATGTATATATGTATGTTTTGACGATTTGTGGGATTGGGATTGCAACGCGTTAGGTCAAGGAAAGTGTTTTGATCGCGCACGCAGATACTGTAACCGAACGATCGATAATATGCCGACTTTAAAATTTCTTTTCGCAGATTCAGCCAATTGAATCATACCTCGGCGTAATATTTTCTCTTTCTGTCTCCCTCAATCTCCGTTTCTCTCTCGCGTTCTCTCTTTTTCTCCCGCATCATCTCCATTCATCGCAACGTTTGATTCAACATCGCCGTTATCTAAATCGGTAACGCCGATGACGATTGTTTATGGCGGATTAATTTTAAATTCTTTCGTGTGTTAATGTGTATGAGATAACCGAAGAGTTTCTGCTCAATGAATTAAACATTAATATGCTAATGTACACGAGAATCATATCGTGAAACACGTAATATATATCGTAAATAGTGCAATGCATCTTGTAAAAACTACTGGATATTTTATGAAATAAATCTTGAAATCGAAATAGTTTATTTTATGTGAAGAAACTGTATAAGTTCAGATTAAAATTGTTAAGTTGAATTTAAAAATAATATTGATGCATTTGAAAATGTTTGCAACGAATTACAGAAATTCATATGAAAGGAGAAAATGA